>JACXGM010019685.1:0-18269 GCA_016801145.1 Umbra pygmaea
CCCCCCCACCCCTCCCGCCCCCCAGCACCCCTCCCAAGCTTTCATTGGATTTATTTATAAAACGTTAAACAACCAATTAATTTTAATTAAAAAAATTAATGATTAATCGATAGTCAATCGTTAATTCTCCCGACGATCGACGAAGAAAGTTTCATCGAATGCCCATCCCTACTGGGGACCATTACTGATCATCATGTTTTATAAAAATGTATTTAGCAACATAGTGAATCCTTTAACACTAACAAAGCCAGGCCTCTTAGCCCGTCTGTCCAGAAAACAAAATAGTATAATTTTGGATTTCACAATAGATTTCTTTATGCTAACATAGTCTGTAGTAGGTCTTTGGCAGTATCATACAGTGCTCCTATTTCAGAGTTGTTTTGAAGTTATATGTATTTTGAAAAATTTGCCATCTGTTCATTCAGATAAAAAATGATATTCCAAATTGTACTACCTGCATGTGACAGTGAATAACGACAACAAATGACTGGCTGTCCCAAATGACAGGCCCTTTTTTTTCCAGGAGGCTTTTGTGTTGTGTGGAACACAGCTCTTTTTTTGTCATTAAAGAAGGTGCGAACGCTCATTACAAGAGCGAAAGGGTATTGTTTTAGTAATCACCCCCGCCACCCATGTCTTTTTCTGCCACCCCTTGTCTTTTTCTGCTGTAATTGAAGATTACAAGTGAAAGATGAAAGTAGAACTACAGTGACTGGACAACAACATGTTCAACTCCCCTACGTAAACAAGGTCTGTTTCAATCTTAAGACTAGATGAAAAAAAAGGTTTATATCATATATAATGTTTTGTTTTAAGAAATGTGGAAGTTATTTTGCACAGACAGGGGCAGGATTCAAATCCCTGTTGTGAAGCAACTTTTGATCCAGAGTGTGAAGCTTAACAACACACTCTGGCATGTGATAACATTTTTTGGGCTATATCGCAAAGCCTTAAACTTGTGGCTAATTGTTTACATATATTTTGACAAGAGGATTTACCATCCCACAGACACAAGAGATTTTAGGCTGGGTATCTGAACTAGCACTCTGTGACAACTGCTAATGTGAACAGTGCTTTATTAAATACATTGTATTAATTATTATTTTTGTACCTGGTATGCCTTGTGGTTGATCCCATAGGCCAGTGGGTTGGCTCTCATGCGGATGTATAGGTAGGTGTAGCTCAGCCACTTCACTGCCTCTTCCACATTAGTTACTGTTCCTAGCGACACCTTGAATTGATGGAGGGAGTGAAGGAGAGAGAAATTAAAGAGATCAACAAACTTACAGCAGCTTCAGACATTTCAGTCCCCTACCACCACCTGCTGGAGATTCCATGAATTCATCATCTAATTCTTCTCATTGACTCTTTGAAGAGCACGCCATCTATTGGTTACTTACTATAATGCCATACTTTCATTGGTAGTAAACATCTAAACCCCCTGCAGCAATACAATCTAAACCAGTCTGATAGTTTGCGTGTACCTCAGCGTTGAGGTTATCAGCCATGGTCTCCAGGAACTGGCTCTCTATGGGATTCTGCTGGGTGAGCAGGGTGAGGTAGTGGCTCAGCTTTTCATGTGCTGTGATGATGGTGCCCTCGCCGTACTTGTCGAACTGGGGTCGCCCGGCGCGCCCGAAGATCTGCATCACATCCAGAATGCCCAGGTCCACCAGGGTACCACGTTTGGCATCATAGATTTGGGTGCCCTGTTGTTTTTACCATGGGGAAAAAGTGTGTCAAAGGGCTTTAGAAAAGTAAAATAAGTGCACACCCTCCTGTGCAATGTGGTTGAATGGCCAAATTTTGTACTTATTTTGTACTTAATTAATTAATGTGCAACTCAATTGAAAGTCTCATCTCAAATTTTCACCACCACATTTCCCTAAATAAAACACACACACATCCCACCTTGATGATGACAGCGTGTGCAGGCAAGTTGACTCCCCAGGCCAGTGTGGCCGTACAGCACAGCACCTTGAGGTAACCTCGGGAGAACATGCTCTCCATCAGGCTGCGGTCGGAACGCAACATTCCAGCGTGGTGGATGCCAAAACCATCAGGGAACATCTCCTTCATTTGCTTGTTCCTAGAGCGCTGAATCTGTGGGAGAACGAGAGAAACAACACATTCAGAGACAGGAGAGGAAGCAGACGCAGGACAGTTGGAGATTGAATGGTGGACATAGTATTGCTTTAACAAAAAAAAATTATTGCCAATAAAGCATTTTAGAATACTGTTAATGACCAGAGGTCAAACAGTTAATTTGGCCTCAACAGACACACCATGCCAAAAATGTATGGCTGTCGTCCCATGGCCAAAGGCTCCCCCTATACTTTGGAGCGCACATACTGTATGTAATGTAATTGATAGAGATCTACACCACTAGTGTATTGATTCTGGTGGGCCACTATCACCTATGTCCTTTACTACAACAAATAAAACAGGCCATCAATTCAAGTTGAGGTTTCAAGTCCCTCTCCACAACTGGCCTAGGTAGTCAACCAGTGTGTAAGTGCTGTCATCATGGAGGCTGGTGATGTGTGTGTGTGTGTGTGTGTGTGTGTGTGTGTGTGTGTGTGTGTGTGTGTGTGTGTGTGTGTGTTGACAGGCAGAGGTGAGGCGGTGACCTGCCGAGGCAGTAATAATGGCCTGCTCATCAGATGGCTTCATCTCTGGCGCTAGACCACTAAATGGAGGTCAGGGGGAGAGCACAGAGGAAAAAGGCCATTACAGCTAGCATCTGTCTGTCTGCCTGCATGTGTGTGTGGAAGCAAGCCAGCCAGTGTTTCCCTGTGTGTATGCACATCACATTGTACAGCGGCTCCCACACTGAGCCTTTGAATACCAATTTTTTCCCGAAAACACTATGCCTGTGTTTGTTTGTTGGACCTGGGTTCAAAAAAAGAATAATCCTTTATTGTTGAAAACAAATCAGAGTTGCCCATTGAAATGGTGGTGAAATATACGTAGAAAGTATATAAAATATCACTGTCTCAAATACACCATGCATTTGACCTAGCTCTGTACACCTCATAAAGTGTACATACATATGCTAACGTAGTGAGGTATTGCTTAGGTATATGCTATGTGTGAGAGGATAAATCCAGAGGGAGAGATCTGGCTGGCTAATTGAAATGCTAAGGCTAAGCACTGCTTTAATGTGTCAGTGTGTGTTAGGGCTCAAGGCTCTGCTGCTCTAATGTAGAGTGAAGCCAGGCTGTGGCTGTTACCCATGTGACATTACCCTGCATATCTCATCCATCAACCCCATGCCAACACTCACACTGGCACAGCGCAATAAGGACTGAAACAGGTTGTGTATTATATTAGGGGGATTGGTACAACCGACGTCAAGTCATACACAAAATACACCAGATGAGAAGGCACCTACGTATCGGTAAAGTGATGTACATCGCTATACCAACAATTATGATGCAATGCTCATCCGTGAACATAAAACACAGCCGTTACTTTTTGGTCTCTTCTCCATGCTGATGCACTACAGGCAGGCACTACGCAGCCTCCACTATCATTCAACAGAATCAGCTCGTGAGCACAGCTAAGCACGCAATCAAGCGTTCGTTTACTTAGCTAGATTGCGTCAGTCAGGATGGTTAATTGTTGATTTCATTTAGCCAACCCTTGATAGTCATAATGTTTGGCCCTCACCTTGACAGGCTTTTAACGCTGGATGAGCTGACTGAGTGGGAGGAAGAGCTGCCACTCACACACACTCTACTCCATTTTCTATCACTCAGTGTCACTCTCTCTACTCCATTTTCTACCTCTCTGTCTTTCCGTCTCCCTTTCTCCACTCCATTTTCTACCACGCTTGTCTATCCATAAATTCAAATGGCTTTATTGTTATGGGAAACATTTGCTTACACTGCCAATGCCAGTGGAAACTAAGAAAGCCATAATACATTGTGAGAAAAAACTAAAATAATAATTATAAAACAATTACAGACCAGCGCTTCTTTACAAACACACATTAGAGTAAACAAAATTACCACTCAAAGCAGAAATTCTAAATTGGAACTTTGTGAGGAAGAGAAAAAAAACAACAAACTAGACTTCCTAAACAGAGATTATGACATGGCTGAATATCTCTTTACTGTCAGGGATATCAAAGAGAGGCAGCTTCTTAATAAGTACAGAATCAGTGATCACACCCTTGAAATTGAAAAAGGGGAACAGAAAAAGTCCTGGTTACCAAAAGAACATAGAGTATGGGGTCACCTTATGACAGGTGATGTGGAGACAGAGGAACACTTTCTCCTGAAGTGTAATAAATATACTGTAGAAGCATTAAAGACAACAAAAAGGACATACAGCAAATCATGCCGTCAAGTACAGTATGTGTCCCAGAGTCACACTCTCAGTCAATGTGTTACTGTACTCAATGCTCGCTGCATGGCCTGTTGAATCTTGTATATTCTTATTTGTAGTATATGTTCTATGAATGTTCAGTTGTTTTTGTGTTGTAACTCATACTTGCTAAATTAAAATGATTGAATTAATTCTGATGTTAAATTCAAATTGTTAACTTGGACTTTGCTTAAATATGCATTGGCAACATTGTTTGCTGTAAACATTCATGCCAATAAAGCATATTGAATTGAACTATGTCCGTCTATGTCTGTCTGTCCGTGTCATTCCGAGACTCTGTACAGTTATCTGCTGTGAAAAAATTGCATTTTTGTTTATCAGCTTGATATCAAAATATTGTATGAATCTAACATCTGATTGAGTTAATATTTATCAAAGAACAAAAATCATTAAGATTTGACTTTATTCTAAAAACATGTCATACCAATTAAGATGAAACTTGTTAAAGTTAATATGAGCTTTTGGGACATCTTAAGTAAACACCCATGACATCTTGTTTTACTGGGTTATGAATATGAGGTGGGACGCCAAAAACTCATTGCCATCCATCAACATGGTAAGCCAGAAAATACAGAAATTAAGTTAAAAAAAAAGTTGTTAACCAAATTTGGCAAAGGCTATAAAAAGATAATGACATACCTAAAAATACAGCTCTCCAACTTCCATTATTAGGGCTATAATTAAGAAATGTAAAACAACAGGAGCTATGATGAATCTGCCAAAAGATAAATGTGAATTGTGACTGCAAGCACAGTGAGCTGGGTGATTCAAAAATATCTTCACAGTTCTTCACAGAAAATTAAACAAGATGGTTACATCTTACGGTCAACAAGTTTTAAAAACTACAATTAGACACTGCCATGCCAAAAATATATCCAACAACATATTTAGAAGCCTCTGTTGTAACCAAACCACAAACATAAGCACCTGGAGTTTAATATATGTAACAATAACAGGTTCAATGGCCAGATCGGACTAAAACTCAGCTTTTAACCACAAACACAAAAGGTGGATTTGGCAGAACGCAAAAGGCTAATTTGTATTTAGAATCTGTTTTCAAGAGTGTCCTGGCAAAGACAGGCAACAGCAGGTCATTACAGACAACACAAAATAAACATGAATACACCGTAAAATCACAGGATTACTGAACATCATTAAAATAAAATTTACAGGTTAAAGTGCACATCAAAGTCTTTTCATCAGTGACTTAGTCATTAAAGGGGAACAATGACAAAACTCTATAGAGTATCTATGGCTCTAAATCGTTTTAAGTAATTATTTGTCTCTGGATTTAGTTTTTGCCACTGATCAACAACACACAAAGTGAAGAAAAAATTATCTGATTTTTTATTTAGTTTAATTACACATATAAAACAAAAAATATTTGATTACATTAGTTTTCATCCTCTTTGCCATGCCATACCTTAATGAGCTGCTGTTTCAAAAGATTTTTGCTTTAATACCCCAGTCTCTGGGAGGTGCATTGTTAATCATGTGGTCCTTCAGAAGCACCAATCAGAGGTAAGCTATAAGATTTCTACACTATACAACTTGCACATGCAGTGCCCAATAGCAATATTTTTTTTACTTTCCATACGAGCAAAACAATTTTTTCCCGACACGTAGAAGCGTTTCACAAAATGTGCACGTGCCATGTTGTCTTAATCGCTTCCTAAAAGTGTCTGAGATAAATATAAAAAAAAGGCAAGACTGACATTGAGCAATATTAGAGTCTAGTGTTAACTGTAGATGAAGGGTTTACCACCACCACTCACCATTCTATGCCAGCAACATTACAATGTTTATTATAATGTGAGGAAAGACTCATAATAGCAAAATATTTATTTATATATCAAAGGTTTTCATTTTAGACTTTTTAAAGAAGCATTAAAAATGCAGTAGCTCGATGACGGTTTATAGAGTTTGGGAATTACTTCGCTGCTGAAATGTGTGCAGGAGGGAACAACAAAGTTTTTTAATCAGTTAACGAGTCAGTAACCCACCGAACAGAGCTGTGAGAGATTGCAGTTTCCCCGCTAATGAGTGGACTCTCCTCCTGCTCCACCTTCAACGTAAATTACATGCTAGAAGTGTTTCCACTTGAGTAGCCGGCAGTGGCAAATCAATGCTTGTATACTGTACCTTGTTTGTTTACGGTCTTCTTACTCTAGTCATCGTATTGAACGCTGAATCCAAAACATTCCCATACAGTTTAAAGATGGTGGTGCCTCTCTCTGTATTTTCTTCTCTCTGTCTCACTTGCGCCTGCTATTGTCATGTTGGTGCTGCCGAGAAAATGTTTTGAGTTTCCCCTCTCTTCATCGGGCGCCTGTAGGACAGTTTTTTACTGAGATGTCATTGCAAATCATCCATTAGATGTTTAAGCTTTGTTTAGGTCTTTGGCTGTGAAAACCCCCACTGCTTACAACTTGCGTGTAGCCTGCAGCGCAATAAGCACGCTTTGAAAATTATAAGAAAATGACAGGCATACCCTAACTCCACGGTTCACATTTGTGTATTGATTGTAGGGGGCTTAACGAATGGTTCAATAACACACTGTGTACCGTTGCGTCCCTAGAAGGTATATGGCACAACTGAGTCTGTCTAGAATAGGAGTCCAAGAGACCTACAGTAAACTCAGCAAAAAGGAAACGTCCCTTTTTCAGGACACTGTATTTGAAAGATAACTGTAAAATAAATCTGAATACAGATGGTCATAGTAAACTGCTTAAACATTGTTTTCCATGCTTGTTCAATGAACCAATAACAATGAATGAACATGCACCTGTGGACATTTAAGACCATTAGAGACCTTCATACAGATTTTGAAAAACAGCTAAAGAAAGATACCCAGGGTCCCTGCTCATCTACGTGAACGTGCCTTAGGCATGCTGTATGGAGGCATGATGACTGCAGATGTGGCCAGGGTAATAAATTGCAATATCCGTACTGTGAGACGCCTAAGACAGCACAGACCATGTGTAAAAATACCATGACAGGATAGATACATCTGAAAAATTACACCTGCTCGACACGTACAGGATGGCTACAACAATTGCCCGAGTTATGCCAGGAACACACAATCCTTCCATCAGTCCCCAGACTGTCCGCAATAGGCTGAGAGAGGCTGGACTGAGGGCTCGTAGGCCTGTTGTAAGGCAGACACGACCATTGCTGGACCAGAGAGGACTGGCTAAAAGTGCTCTTAATGGATGAGTCGTGGTATTGTCTCACCAGAGGTGATGGTCAGACTCGTGTGTATCAAAGGAATGAGCTTTACACCGAGGCCTGAACTCTGGAGTGGAATTGATTTGGAGGTGGAGGGTCCGTCATGGTCTGGGGCGGTGTGTCACAGCATCATCAGACTGAGCTTGTTGTCATTGCTGACATCTCAACTGTTGTAAAGTCCAGCCCAGGGTGGGCTGGCGTTAACAGAGACTAAGGACATCTTGAATTGGACTCCTTTATATAATTTAGTTTGTTTCAATGTATAATTGTGTTTATTCAATGCATGGCATGTAGTTTTCTGTTATGGTGTAAATATCCCTTTTATATATGTTATGCCTCTCTCTGATTTGGGAATCTGCTACAGATAGGATTTAGTTTAGGTTGTGCTAGTATCTCGTAGATCTGTTTGATTCATGATTACATTAAGCCTTGTCATGTTTGTTAGACGAAGGTCATATATATACGCTGCCCAGATCAGAGAGAGGCTGTGGAGCATTGAAGTACTGTTACCGCGTGGGGTAATGTTACATTCGTCAAGGGGAATTAGACATGTAAGATGTGGAAGGAATGCTAGTAGTATGTATCGTTATGCGTACGCTCTTTATAGTGATTTGTGTAAGCGTCGGTGCCGCTTTTAGAGCACGTTGTTAATTAATCGAAACTATATACCAATGTGCCGAGCTACAACTCCTGTCTCCTTCAACTTCAGATCGTCCGGGTACACATTGTATGGATGGACTCTTTCAGTAAAGTATTTTCTTAATTCACCTACCTGTGTTGATCTCCCTCTCTCCATTACACACAGACACTAAAACATGACAACTGTGTGCATTACAGGAAAGACATCCTCCTCCCTCATGATATACCCTTCCTGCAGGCTCATCCTGACATGACCCTCCAGCATGACAATGCCACCAGCCATATTGTCCATTCTGCATGAATTCCTGCAAGACAGGAAAGTCAGGGTTGTGCCATAACCAGTAAAGACCCCGGATCTCAATCCCATTGAGCATGTCTGGAACCTGTTGGATCAGAGGGTGAGGGCCAGGGCCATTCACCCCAGAAATGTCAGGGAACTTGCAGGTGCCTTGGTGAAGAGCGGGGTAACATCTCTCAGCAAGAACTGTCAAATCTGGTGCAGTCCATGAGGAGGAGATGCAGTGCAGTACTTAATGCAGCTGGTAGCAGCACCAGATACTGACTGTTACTTCAGATTTTGCTGAGTTTATTTACAGTCTTCCACTGGTGAGACACTGTGCATACTCCAAAAACAGCCTTGGTGCTTCACAGAATTGAAGGGAGAGAAAAAACCTGAGACACATAATTTCTACCGTGGAGCGGGTTGGTGGCAGAATCATGCCACCTGGAAGCTTCTCTGTCTGGAAAGCAGGGCCTGGAAAACATGTGAAGATAGAGGGCCCAATGGATGCAGAAAAGTACAGAGAAATCCTGCTGGACTGAGATTTAGCAGAAGCTCATCTTACAGCAACACAATGAACCCAAACAAAAACTCACTGGAGGGGCTTAAAATCAAAAAGGTCAATGTCCTGGAAAGGCCCAAAGCACGGACATCAATCCAACTGAGAATATGCAGAAACACTTGAACATTGCGGTTTACTTAATATCCTCCATCCAACATGACATACCTTGAGTAATTTTGCTAAGCCAAATGGGCAGAATTTGCTATGTTCAGATGTGCAAACCTGGTAGACTGATCCAAAAGACTGTTGGATCTTCCAGCATGACAACAATCCAACGCATAACCTACAAATCCACACGACAAAGGTTCAGTGACCATGGACTGAAACTTTTGTAATGGTCATCACAGCCCCCTGACCTAAATTCCACTGAAAACCTGTGCAGAGTGTTGAAGAAGAGAGTGCACAAATTACTAAGGTTTCCAGGGCCACTGTATATTATGTACGGTATACATAAATAAAAATGTGGGCCTTCAAAATCTCTCTCCCTGTCTTCATGAAAACATAACAAGCAGTACTGAAAACATCTAGGCCCATTCATGTGAGTTTGCACGTGTATAGGAGATAAAAGCAGAGCATCCATGGTATAACAACAATTCTTTGTTCTCACAGAGGGATATTTTGGGTGGCACAGCGGAACCACTCTCACTCAACTCAGCTTTTTCCAACCTGATGATGTAGCAATTAAACAGGAAAATTAGCGAGTTGGCATGCATGACCAGAGTTACTGTCAGACCGATCCCTCAGGCTACAAAACTACACACAAGCTATTTGTGTTTTCCTTTGTAGTGATTTTCTTGAACCTTGCTTCTGGTGTACCTTACTGTACACATCCTGTCGGAGCGTACCGGTGTGTCAGTATTATCCGTTTGTGTGTATTGTCTCTGTCTGATGGTCTCATTGCTTGGCAATGCGGTAGTGACAGATCAGCATGACAACTCTGAGATGTTCAAGTCAGCTGGCAGCGTATAAATAATCCAAAAAGAAGGCAAATATAGACATTAATGAGCACTGTGTGGTCCTGTGTACTGGCAGTGTAAAGAGTCCCAGGTGGCCTTACTTCTCCACCGCCGTCTCAACGTCTTCTGAGCAAAATGCTTCCCGTAGACAGACACTCTGACAATGCGGCGGGACATGAAACCCTATCAAAGACGCTACTGTATAGTCGAGGAGCTGAAAGAGACAATTCACAACTGCTACAACGCTACAAACAATTATTTAAAGTTCAGAGAGACGGTGAAAGACAAAAAGAAAAGATGGACGTGGGAGAGTAACAAGAGATACCATAATAATAATAGGTCACCATTGTCCCTCCACTTAATGATATAGGCCTTCAATACAGCTCTTTAACAGTTCTTATCCAAAAGGTCTAAACTGGCTCCAATAGTCTGAACTGAAGAAATTGAAACAAACAGTATTCATCCAACCTAGATGGAAAAATTCAACACACATAGTTGTCAACTGAGGATAAACCCCCTACCAAAATGTTAATTAAGGTTTGGGCTTAATTGACAACTAGGTATTTTTTCCACTTCTATCCCCTTTGGGGTGCAAAGGGCTGCCACATTGAGTTAGGGAGCAATCAGGGTTAAGTTTCTTGGTCAAGAATTTGGAAGTGGAGTTGGAGGGCCAGTAGGGGGCACTCTTCCCTCTGGTCTGAAGATCATTCCTAATGCCCCAGGGCTGTGAATGTGACATCTGCCCTGTGTACTGTAGGGTGCTGATTTACAGATTCGATGTTAAACGGCATTCCTGACTCTCTGTGGTCACTAAAGTTGCCATGGTATTATTTGTATGAGTAGGGTCGAACCCCGGTGTCATGGACACATTTCCAATCTGGCCTTAAATTCATCATAGCAACCTAATTATCCCTAGCGTTCAATTGGGTCAATCATCTTTTCTCCCAGGAGGTTGGTGTGAGAATATTTTCTCAGTCAAATTGGCTGGTAAAAAATGTGGTGAAACAAACAAGTTTGTCATTTTTTTCTTGACATTTCTGGGAATCTATCAACATTTTTGTTACTGGGCAGATGCTGTAACCGCTTGGCCACCTGCTACCCATATCCTCTCTACTTATCAAATCTCATTAGATGAGAAGATCAGAGGGGTGGGACCACAGGCTTTCTTATCCAATGGAAGATATGAGAAAGGATCTGAGGAGATTGAGATGTTCCCATGGCTCTAAAACAGTGAATCTGCTTTCACTAGATTTGCATGCCAAATGGCAACCCATTCTTAATATATTGAGGTGCCCTACACCAAGATTAGGGTGCAATTTAGGACAGAGCCCAACAGATGTGGGAAGAGGCGCTGTAGTGTCCTGTCCTGCTGTACTCTAACCTGGCCACTAGGTGTCTCTTCACCTCCATGGCCAAGATGAGCTAAATCACTGTTCTGTTCTCTGTAGTGTTAGGTCCATGTGACATGCCTGCATTTTTCATCTCACAGAGAGTGCAAATCGAACTGGAGAGGAAAAGCCAGTGGGCTCCTTAGTTTGTGCAAGAGCAGGCGTATAGGTAGGCCTGCCATACAGAAGGTCTGAAAGTTCAAATGTTCCACTTATTAAGAAACTTTTCCTTTTTTACTTTGACACATTTGCATGAACAAGATAAGCGTGCTCAATAAATATGCATTATTCCAGTATCGCTCTTTATTCAAGAGGGTGCATTAAGATATCTAAGCTAGATTGACAGCCTCTTCAACCCCAAAGATAGTCAATTAACAAACGTTATGAAAGGCAAAATAGAGTGGAATCGCTTTGGACTTTTAGAGGAGGATAAATAATGCCAAATTATATAATTGACCTTAGAGGTGCTGTATTATTTGACTACATATGCATACAGGAGATAAAAAAACTATAAATATTTATGTGGCCAATTTTCCATAGCAAGGAAGCAATGCATTATACCTGTGTGGGCTTAAAAGTGGGCTCAACCTGTCCTCCTCCCTAATACAGGTCTGACTGATTGGGGGGGGGGGGGGCAGACAAACAGACTGAAGGACTAACATGATAATGGTTCCTGTCTAAAATGGTTTTGTTTTTTATGCACTGCCTATGACACATATTAACCACACACAACTCCAGTCAGGTCCATAAATACTTGGACATTGACTAAAGTGTCATTATCTCAGCTGCCTATCACAGCATATTTTGGTTATATTGCACTAACAACTGACAATACTTCTCCCAAATTGTAAATAAAAATATTGCAATTTAGAGCATTTACAAAATGACAACTTGTCAAAATATCAAAACAGATGCAGTGTTGTCAGAACTCGAATTATGCAAAGAAAATAAGTTTATATTACCTTTTAAACAACACAATATAATACTTATCACTTAGGAAGAGTTACAAATTCTATATTTGGTTGAACAATAATAATTGTATAATAATAGGCTTTCCCCCAGTCTATCACATTGTTGGGTGACTTTATGCCACTCCTGGCGCAGAAATTCAAGCAGCTTGGATTAATTTGTTTGCTTGTGAATATCCAGCTTCCTTTAGAGTACATTCCAGATGTTCAAGTAATTTACCTTTAGCAAAATGCTCAGGTGACTGACTTTGCCATTGCAGAATATTCCACTTTTTTGCATTAAAAAAGTATTGTGGGGTTTTCGCAGTATGCTTTGGTTCATTGTCCATCCACACTGTAAAGGATCATCCAGCGATATTTGCAGCATTTGGCTGTTTCTGAAGAGATAATATAGCCCTAAACACTTCACAATGAATCCTGCTGCTTTTGTCAGCAGTCAAATCTTCAACAAATACAAGTGAACCAGTTCCATTGGCAGCCATACATGCCTCACTACACTACCTCAAACATGCTTTAAAGATGAGGCGGTATGCTTCGGAACAGGAGCAGTTTCCTCCCTTTCCCATAAAAGTATGTTGCGATCAATATGGTACAAATTGATCATTGTTTCATCTGTCCATAGGATATTGTTCCAGAACTTTAGCGGTATTATGAGATGTTGTTTTTGCAAAATCTGACCCTTCTTGCTTGAGGCTTACGAATGGTTTACATCTTTTGGTAAACCATCTGTATTTACCCTGCGGAAGTCTTTCCTTGATTGTTGACTTTGACACACATACAGCTGATCTCCTGAAAGGTGGTCTTCATCTGGCCCATTATTGTGAACCCGTTTCTTTACCTGGGAAATCATTCTTCTGTCATCCACCACAGTTGCTTTCATATGTTTTGATCTTCTGGGCATTTTTGTGTTCCTGAGCTCAGAAGTGTGTACTTTCTTTTTAGGAATGTACCAAATAGTTGATTTGGCCACACTATACAATGTTTTTGCCATCTCTCTGATGGTTTTGTTTTGATGTTTCTGGTTAATGATGTTGCTTTGCTGCTGGCGAAGATTTTTGGACCCTTAAAAACAAGGGACCACATATAAAAAGTGTTGTAATTCTTACAGCGCTCACCCAATTTGAATTTATATACCCTAAATTTACATCTGAAATTCTGCTCCTTTAAGTCATATTCATTATTTACAATATGCTGTGGAAAACAGCTGAAATAACAATAAATTAGTCAATGTCCAAATATTTTATGGACTTAACTGTATTTGTATATTATGTATTGATGGAAATGTACGTATAAATCATGAATAATAACACTTAAACATACATCTCTGGGAATAAAGCATTAATGTTCCATCTGTAGAAAAGATCTCTCACACAATCATCTTCTCTCAGATGGTATATTTGAGTCTCCTTACAGGATATTACCAGATAATTATGTATATTGTACTACACACAATTAAAAAAAATACTAAGACATACATTTTTATAACTAATTCTTTCATCCTGTCTAACCAGGCCGTTTTTAACCCACAACATAGCTAATCTCTTACTCTATATTTGGGGTTTTACAAAGCGTGAAAAGTGATATGATTTGTATATTTATACATTAACCCATATAAATAGGAAGGAAGATTAGAGACGCATCAATCTGGGCTCAGCCCCAGGGAATAAAAAAAAACTCAGTACATTCATCACTCTGCCTTATGCTGCTCTATTTCTTTATAGTGCTAAAGAATAGTGCTTCATGCTGCTGTACTGCTTTAAGCTGTTGTACTGCTTTGTAGCGCATACAGACCATCCTCCTCAGTGGACCACTGGAAATACACCTCTGTGTGCTTGCACTACACACACAATTAATACAAGTATGCAACACACAAACAAGCAGACACATGTATGGCAGACCTACCCATTCAGGAACAGTTTGCTATAGCCCCGGTGTTATTGCCCTTTCATGTATGGTGAAGCAGATTGGCAGAGAGAAGAATCTTCCACCAATCTCTACAAAGGACCGGGAGCATCAGCAGCAGGCCAAGGCTGACAATAGTCTTATTGGCTTCTCAGGCTGTGTGATACTTGTGTGGTTGTCTAAGGATCCCTGTACTGGGTGTCTGGCCGTGGCCCTGGGGTCAGGATGAACAGAATCGCTCATGGCCTGAAAATTGTGATCAGACGCTTCTGCCTGGACACTAACTGATGACTCTAGCTGAGTGCAAATGAGCGCAAGCCTATCAAAACACCTGTTAGAAAGCACTGAGCGTTACAGTAGACAAAACACGCATAAGCTCCAAGGTGGATGACTTGGCTCCCTGGCCTGTTAGTTGGACTGCATCCGAGTAAAACTTGAAGTTTGGGAGCTTCCTCTGACTGTTACACACATCCTCCCCCTGTTTACTGCTCTCCCCACTGAGGAGCACACACTAAAGAGGTGCCTGACCTACATTTTTCTCACTTTGCGCTCCTTTATATCTCATGAATAAATTCTAATAAATAACGCTTTTTGTCTGTAGCCTGAGTCAAAAAGGTGAGCCATCTCAGGAGTGAATCGCTATTTTACTCAACACGAATCAACTTTAGTACACAATCCAGTAGGCTAAGAGTGTATGGCTCCCTGTTTCTGTTTGATTAAGTATTCCCCATCATAAAACTTAGCTACTGTAATATTAGCCAATAAAAACAAATGTGGCAATTCCTTGTTTGTTATATATCTAAATAAAAAGTTTGAACTTAAACTTGACAATTTTCAACCAAAATTTAAGTTAAGGCTTTTTTCCTTTTATAGGACAGCATAGATGTAGAACACTGTTTTATGTCCCAATTCTGCCACTTAGAGCAAATGGTAACCACAGAGAGACTGAGCCGCAAACATCAAACCTAGGTTACCTGGCAACCTCAAATGTTTATAAAGTGAAATCTGACTGCGCTTGCACGTCAACGAAAATATAACAGCCATGATAGATCAGGAAGCAGCAAATGAATGGGAGACAAACATAATGGATACTACATCTCATTTTTGATCAATACCATTTATAGTTGCTCTCTTCTAGGTTGTACCCATTTCATATCAAAGAGTAGAACTGTCACATTGTGCAAACAACGTTCCGTTGTCATGAACACGTCTTAAGTGATTCCACTGCTGGAGAAACTGTGGACTCAAACAATGAACATACGCGTTGTGCACAAACGCACCCTAACTAAAGGCACCCATCTCAAACATAGGCCAACATTCATTTCATCCATGATGCATCGTGTGGAGCCATTTTACAGCTCTAAATAAAAGTACATAAGCCATTTTCAATAATAGGAGTATTGGTATCGATTCTGGCCCAGTATTACTTGGTATCCGATCAACCCCAAATCTAGTGCACGGCCCAGTGGGTCACATTCAAATAATTTTCTTGCTGCTTTCCTCCCATAGAAAAACAATTGGAGCAGTGCTTTCTCAGCGCGTGGAACCATTAAGTTTATCTTCACCTGGAGATTGTTTTGTTGTGGCGGTGCACATTTAGCTGCAGTGTCTCGCTGCTGCAGAAAGGAACTGTAGGAAGCACTGGCTGGGATGAATTTCAATGACAGGGAACGTAGTCACAAATCTCCTGGCACTTTTAACAGGTTTAGTGAAATTTTAAAATCACACACATTGTTAACAAAAAACATTAAGTATCACAAAATAATTTAACAAAATATCAATAATTTTATGACGAATTTCTCCTTTTTTGACAGATTTTCACACGGTAGGGTTACTGCCCTGCTTTCCCTGACTGCACATCCCCGATGTTGCGTTCTAAACTCCAGACTGTGGACAGCGCATACCCAGGGTTTAAGCCCTTCCTTTCCGTTTCCCTCTACATCTTTATCTTAAAAAAAATTTCCTTACCAATTTGTCACACTGGCCGTAGTCAGGTCCATGGTCTGGCTGGAAGAAGGAAGACTCTCCCCGGTTCTTGGCTATCTCGATTAACCCCATGGCTGTCCTCACTGTGGCATTACGAGCATGGACAAACACCATTACCTGGGTCAGATAGAAAGCAGAGACATAAGTAAATCTGGATCAAAGGGCAAAACCCACAAAGAAAGAGAGACAGAGAGAGATAGAGGTCAGCCTTGAGAATTGATGAACACCATCACCTGTAGCACAGACAAAGGCCAGACTGGGTTCTAAGGCCAAAGGTCAAAATAAGGAGAGGGCAGTCCTTAAAGTTACAAGTAACATTTCACCCCATAGCACTCGGGTACAGTGTTATTTTGTGGTCACACAATAGTTCCATTATGATAGTAAGGATTAGTGGTCAACCGATTATGATTATTCAATGCCCATACCATTCTGATTATAGGGAAAACAAAAAGCAGGTACCAACTAGACAGCCGATTATTGTGATTTAAAAAATAATAATGTGAATGAAATCATTGTTGAATGAATAATGAACAGTTCTAGGGTAACTTATTTATTAAAAAAAACATAAAATATATTTAGACTCAAGTTAATAATTTTTTAACGCTGTTGCGTTAAGGTTGCTGTGGTAACAGAGTTGCTCCATTTGTGTCTGTTGGTGAATATCTGTCAAACGCTAAGCTTGAATTTGACTCTTCTCTTCCAGCAGGTGCAGTTGAAAATGTAATCAATATTAAAACACCATGCATGAAAATAAAACAAATCAGTAACAGATAAACATGGGATTTAATCCAACTCTATTAAATAAATATTCTCTCATGCAGTGTCAGTGTGACTACTATGCAGACGGAAGAGTGCTCAATGGCTAACGTTAGCTTGCGTATATCTTAAATCTGGCAGAGTGTTTGAGAATATAATTTTAAATCACAGACACACAACACAGAGATTTCATGGAGCATACAGAAAATGCTTTCAATTGAATCCTGCAAACTCTGCTGCGTATGACTGCACTGAATTCCAGTAAGACATTTCCCTATTATTACTGGCTGATCACATTAACATATTTGAGCTAAATATCCAAGTTATTTGCACAATGATTGTGCTTTGTTTGTGAATGGACTTCTGTTAATCCAACACCCGTTTAGAGCCAGCACACAAAGTTGATGTAGGCTGTATATTTACAAGAAAAATACAGCCCAATAATTATGTGCAATGCAATATAAGATAGCTATCCTAATGTAGCAGTTCAAATTTAACATTGGTTGCTTTTACCTGACTGACATAGAATGGAAGTGAGGGGGCAGAAATTATGTTTCATGACAAAAATGGGAGCAGATTTATTTCTGAACGAAGCAGCAAACCTGCCTTACTCTAACATTACTCTATTTGCTACTAGGTCAACCAAGTGTAATGAGTGAGTAGTATTTTTGTTCCCTGAAAGGTAAATTTCATGGTAGCTAACTACCCTTGCTTCTCTGCTGACTAGGTCCTTTAAATGCTACAATACGCGACAGGTGTTAAGACCGTCTCACAGTGTCCTCGCTGTGGAATTTTAACCCTAGAGGAAATGCATCCCTGAAGAAGGTATCCACTATAATATTGTACAAAAGCGCAGGTTAACATTTGCTTCGTAAAAACAAAACCGGCCCAAAATCAAAGGCCAGCCCGATGAATTGTTCAACATTTAAAAGGGTACAGTCTCTTAAGCACAGAGATTTTCAACCAATGAGAACTCAATTTTTTTGTACTATTCTTTGGGGGGAAGTTTATGAAGCGCGTTGTTCTTGGCATTCTACCATGAGAATTTCCCAAGCTGATGCGCGGGAGACCAAACTGTCTCACTTCATGCGCTCAGATCGTGTTTGATCTGCTGATCCGATTGGAGAGTGACGCACGCTCCCACCTGGAGTTGACAAGCGCACACATCCATGCCACTGAAAATCCATGCGTCT
The DNA here is from genome assembly GCA_016801145.1 of Umbra pygmaea. Classification (NCBI taxonomy): domain Eukaryota; kingdom Metazoa; phylum Chordata; class Actinopteri; order Esociformes; family Umbridae; genus Umbra; species Umbra pygmaea. The sequence continues at coordinate 18,251 of JACXGM010019685.1, forward strand.
GTGTACCCAAACGTCAAGC
>JACXGM010019686.1:0-18269 GCA_016801145.1 Umbra pygmaea
TGGGGTTTGGGGGACAGGTTGAGCATTGTCTTGTATTGTCTTGTATTGTCTTGTATATTTGTAGTGTATGTTTGCTTTGCAATGTTATGTTTTGTGCTGTATTTTATTTTGTTGTACTATTCTGTTGGTGCTCTTAGGACCCTCTTGAAAATGAGATGCTACATCTCAAGGGGCTATCCTTTCAATAAATTAAATTAAACAGTACACCCAGTTCATTAAAAAGATTCGTTCAAAAAGAACAAATCGTTCATGCTTCGTACATCACTACGGTAATCAAAGAGGACATGTCCGGGGAAAAGTGGACGTATGGTCACCCTAGACTGTCACTTATGACCGTGGGTGTTTCATTGTCCTAAAACGGCTTCAATACCCCAGTCTACCTCTACAACCATCCTTGGTTGCCTCTTTCTCCCTAGACAGGCAATTTTATGTAGCACAGCACATGAAACTACAATGTAATCTATAAATATATATGCTATCCCTTCCATCCAATCCATACCGCTCAAGCAGGTATCTAGTTGTCAGAAAAAGCCAACGGGTCTGCCCTGTCCCTGACAGTATGTTCTCTTTGAAATGCCCTGCATATGATTGCTACCTGATCCACCATCCTTAAGAATGAAAGGACACGCCATGATTATGCAATTGATTCATTAAAACGATCACACCGACTTAACAAATATAACTTCAGTTTAAAGGATTTGTTACACTTTTTGTATGTTCAAATGTATTACATTTATTATTAAAGTGCATTTGGTTTAATATTTGGACTGATAATGGTTACATGATATGAAATGGCAGCATGCCAGAGAGTCTGATGTAATTTCATCACATTCCAAGCACAGGTCAGTGTTAACGGTATTCCAGTTACGCATCAAGCTAGGCTTAGCCTGACAATTAGCCTGCCCTGGACCAGGTTAGTTTCCCAGCATATGTTGCCAGGGTAACTGAGTTTGAACTATTTTCAGTTAGTTTTAAGGAACGGAATTCACTGAAAAAAAACCAGACTAACCAAAATAAGCCTGCCTTGTTTTCTAAACTATTTTTATGGAATACCCCTCTGATCTCACTGTATACAACATAAACAGCATAGCCTAGCATAAAGAAGGATAGAGCCTCAAAAGAAGGCTAATCCTCTCCAGAACTAAACATGTGCTAAAGTCACTGCAATGCATACAAAATACTTATTGACTTATGGGAAGTTCCCTATATCAAGAACATTACACAGCCTGGAATATGAAATAACATGTTAACTGAAAGTATACTCAAATGGTGAACTGAAACACTATGCAAGCACTGAAGAACCAAACGGATAATCAAAACAAAACAACATACACATGAAATGACAAAATTATACAAGGAGTCCAATATACAGTTTGTTACGCCAGCCACACTGGCTCGACGTTACACTGATGTGGAAATTAGCTAAAGTAACACCGCTACACAAAGGTGGTGACTCACTTGATGTTAATAATTATAGGCCAATCTCCATAATCAGCAATGTAGCTAAGATATTTGAAAAGCTTATTTTTAAGCAATTGTCCAAATATATTAATGACTTTTCCATTTTGACTCCAAATCAATGAGGATTTAGAACTAATAACTCTACTCTTTTCTGCACATGATAACAAAAGGTCTAATGGTGCAATTTTTATTGACCTCACTAAGGCGTTTGACTTGGTCAATCATTTTATTCTCCTTGATAAATGATATGCTATTGGTCTCTCCAAATCAGCTGTTCTTTGGTTTAATGCATATCTTTATTACAGACGTCAAAGTGTATCTCTTAATGCTGCTCAATCTCAGTCAAGAATAATTGAAACGGGTGTCCCTCAAGGTTCTTTCCTAGGGCCCCTATTATTTGCCATTTTTATAAATGATATTTTGCAAATATGCTTAGACTGCCAGATTCACTTATACACAGATGACACAGTTATATATACATCTAAACATGAAAGATCTGAGATTAAAACCTCACTTCAAGTAGATTATAATCAAATTCAAACTTGGCTATTTTCTAATCTACTTCTATTTAATAAAAATAAGTCCTTTAGTATGCTTTTTGCAACTAGATCTGCACTACTGTCACACCTGCCCATATCCCTGACCGCTGGCAATGCTCTGGGTCTCCTGAGTTTTAGGATAGCCTTCTCTATGCTTGTTGTCACTTGGTAATAGTTAGTGTTCGGTTGGGGCGCCATTATGGCAGCCTTTATGCACACAGATATCTATTGGTAGGCCTCATTAGACAACCCTGTATAACTTTATAAGCCATATTTTGTTTGACTAGCACTGTCGATTATTGTAAACTGTTACTGCCACACTATATGGAAGACCTTTTTGTTTATTGCCTTTTCTGCATTACCTGGTGCATTCTGTGGAATTATTAAAACCTCTGTCCTACCTGCATTTGTCTCCAACTACTCTACTCTAGAGAGAGTTGAGCAGTTTAAATATCTGGGCCTTTGGCTCGATTCTCAACTTACTTTTAGACCTCATATTAATTCTATTGTGAATTAAAAAAAATGTAATTTAAAGTTGCTATATGTAAAACGGATAGCCAGCGTTAAAAAATTGTTAATGCAGTTCAAATTCAAAATACCTGACTTGTATCCCTCTGCCCCCTCCTCCCCAGAATCGAAACTAACGAACAAGCGAACCGTGTTTTATTATGTGTATGGTCAAAGAAATCGTTTAGAAACATTCAGAGTTTTTTTAGGTTGTGTAGAATCTCTATGATCTCGTTCGTTTGCTGCTTCCATGGCTGTAGCACGCTGGGTTTGCGTTTTTACAGGTATGCCTGGCAATCCATTCATGCTGTCAAAATGGGCAGTTGATAACAACACAGAGGCCAAAACATAAACATAAATTCCGTCACAGAACGTACTTTTCCAAAAGAAAAAATACTGACATTAGCATTGTTTTCAGAAAATATTCTAAAGTATTTCAGCTTAAAATGTTTTCTTAATATCTGACGAGGCATTGGCGTCATTTTTGGATTTATTACAGTAAATGTATTACATATAGCACCTTTAAGAATTTAATATTGTTCAAATAATTGTTTTACAAAACTGATTAGATTAAAAATTATCATTCAAATATTGATTATGCAGATGTTGTCTTGTCTATCAGAACACTGATGAAACTTATCTTAAACCTTTAAATGTGATTTATAATAGTCTCTGCAGATTTGTTCTGAGGTGTCCATTTATAACGCATCATTGTCAAATGTATCAGTCAATGAATCTTCTTTCACTAACTGTTCGACGAACCATGGTTCGGTTTGTTTGCAGTGTGAAAACATTTTTTGGATGGTTCGGACTTTCGGACCAATTACAAGAAGTTAGGCAACTACGTACCATAGAAGCAGAACAAACTCAGAAAAAAAACGCTAGAAAAAGCAAAAATTTATTGTGGAGGTATGTGGAAAGAGGTGATTAGATATTTCATTTCAATTTGGTCAGACGAAATCATTCAAATACACAAATTCGCCACTGGTGCCCTGTGCTCTTCACAGATGAAAGCAGGTTCACACTGAGCAGATGTGACAGAGGTGACAGAGTCTGGAGACGCCGTGGAGAACGTTCTGCTTCCTGCAACATCATCTAGCATGACCGGTTTGGCGGTGGGTCAGTAATGGTGTGGGGTGGCATTTCTTTGGGGGGCCGCACAGCCCTCCATGTGCTCGCCAGAGGCAGCCTGACTGCCATTAGGTACCGAGATGAGATCCTCAGACCCGTTGTGAGACCATATGCTGGTGCGGTTGGCCCTAGGTTCCTCCTAATGCAAGACAATGCTAGACCTCATGTGGCTGGAGCATGTCAGCAGTTCCTGCAAGAGGAAGGCATTTTTGCTATGGACTGGCCCGCCCGTTTCCCAGACCTGAATCCGATTGAGCACATCTGGGACATCATGTCTCGCTCCATCCACCAACGCCACGTTGCACCACAGGCTGTCCAGGAGTTGGCGGATGCTTTTGTCCAGGTCTGGGAGGACATCCCTCAGGAGACCATCCGCCACCTCATCAGGAGCATGCCCAGGCATTGTAGGGAGCTCATACGGGCAAGTGGAGAACACACTCACTACTCAGCCTCATTTTCACTTGTTTTAAGGACATTACATCAAAGTTGGATCAGCTTGTAGTGTGGTTATACACTTTGAATTTGAGTGTGACTCAGTATCCAGACCTCCATGGGTTGATAAATTTGATTTCCATTGATAATTGTTGTGTGATTTTGTTGTCAGCAAATTTAACTATGTAAAGACGAAAGTATTTCACACGATTAGTTTATTCATTCAGATCTAGGGTGTGTTATCTTAGTGTTACTGTAACATCTGGCCCAGTGTGTGCTGGATTGTTGATGTTTATACTAGCTTTTAGTGCTATGAGTTACTCTCCTGTGTTGATATGTATGTTTTGTTTAGTGTTTCAGTGTTATGCACGGTGGTTCTGTTTCTATGTTCTGTTTCACTTGTTTCCTTTTAGTTGCTTCCCATTGTGTGGTATTTTATATGTCTCCTGTGTGTAGTGTTCATGTACTTTTGAGTTCCTGCCCTGGTTGTTTCAGTGTCTCTAAGTGTGCTTCCTCATGTGTTGTGTTATGGCTCCCTCTTGTGTCTGGTTCATGCTTTGCTTTGTGGTCAGTGTATTAGGTTACGTCAGTGTTAATTATACTCCCAGGCGGTTTGCGTTAGTCCTTATTTTTTTTTAGTATTTAGGTTGTATGTTTGCTTCCCTCCCTTGTCAGTCAATGTATCCTGGTACGTGTCCTGTTCCGGTGTCTCCTGTATACTTTTTTACGCTTAGCCCCTCGCGGCAGTACTTTGTTTCTATTCAATAAAAGTTATTGGATTATTGCCACCTTCGCGCCTGTCTCTATACATTCAAGGGGGATTCGTGACAGTTACCTTTATTTTTTTGAGCATTGTATATATATATATATATATACATATAACACATTCTTATAGAGAATTTACATACTTCATAGTGCACCACACAGTCTCAATCAGAGACAGGACAGGACTGCAGGCAGGCTTTTTTTGCCACCCTGACCTTTATCGGTGCGACTCTAATTTTTAACCTTTTCAAAGTCTAAGGATGTTTAAGTCCGCCTGGCAAACAGTTTACTTTTTGGCCTCTAGAAAACTTCATACTTTTCCTACAGTGAAGTGCCTTATGGACCTGGACTCAGCAGACCCATGGCTATAACATGGGTGGGTAATTAAATTGTATGTGTTTTTAAATATTTATCCCAAAAAACTAAAGAACGGTTGTGGGTTTTTTATGTGAAAAGCATGTTATCTATAATGAATAAGGCTTTTTTTTGCTTATTGTCAAGTCCCTCGGGCTCCTGGACCATTGTGCAAAGTTTGGAGGCCATACAAACAAGTCAAAATCAAAATGCTGCACCCATTTCTTATTAGATTTCTATTTGTTTTTGAAATCATATTCATTTTTCACTTCTAGAAAGTGTTGGTGTTGTGCAGAGTTGTTAATTTTGTCATTTTCACTTCCTACTTCCTGTCTGTAATGTGTTTAGTAAAAAAGTTGACAGTCTAAAGACCGATTTGAGGCACCATAGCTACGGTTGTGTTTAACCCACAGAGATGAGCCACCACTCATTCTTTTCATCTGTTCTTCTTGTTTCCAACACTACTAAGTTTAGTTTCTAGCATGTATGGTTTTCAAGATATAGAGCTTTTGATGCTCTGGATTGTTGTTAGTCTAATGAACCACTTTGTAGATATCAACAAACATATTTACACATCTCAGTAGTAAGAAGAGAAGCATAAGATTATTGTCATGTCTTTGTTGACCAGAAAAGTGTTTATTGAAAGAACCATCTGAATTCTCTTCCACTAAAAATCATGCTTACCATGTAAAACGTAATAAGTAATATAATGACTCTTATCTTTCGATACAAAACTACATATACTCAAAGCATTGTTTGCAGCATTCTGATTTAAGCCAGATTTCCAAGTTTAGTGAAATATGTAAAATATGGTGATGTTAATTTGTCATTTTCTATTGTTCAATTTCCTTTGTTCAGATTATAACACTGTTCAATGAGAAGATCATACAAATGTCCAAAGGGGATACAGTATTTCAGGAAAATCTGTTTGTTCTCATGCGAAAGGAATTTAAAGACTGGATGGAATGTCTGAAAAACTCCAAATCAAACTGTAGGTAAACATACTGTATATAGTTGTTTTTTTCATGTAAATAATGTATACTGATGAATAATATATTTGCATGAAACACCAATTATTAATAAACAGTATTTATATTTTTTTCAAGACAACCAAGAAGTTCATAGAGTGGTGGAAGAATTTGATCTAAAGCACAGAAGAAATGAGCTGCCTGGTTTCAATAACTTCAGTGTGTTTCAAAATGTTGTTCAGAATCTACTGAATACACTTCAGGATCCAGCTATCATGACACTACATAACATCACAGGTAACTGACTCTCTAGGTTTATGACATGTGTCACGGTGTAGGGTGTGGAGAGAGAGGGATACCGAAGCAGATAGATGGTGGATGAAATAGATGGTTTCTTTATTAAAGGCAATCCGGGAAACAGATATATAATGATGTTGCAGGCGAACAGTTGATGCGAGTGCACAATGGATAAACTTATATAGAATAATTTGCTCTCACAGTGGCATAGACACTGACAGCTAACATACAAGTAAAGAGCGTACGCATAAACTCCCAACAACACTCTTTTCACAACTTGCATATAAACAGGGTCCAACGTTAACTTTTTGTCTCACTTTTTTTTAGTTGGTCTAAAATTTACTGGCCCGGACTGATTTATTCCAAAATTTTTCCAAATTAAATTTGGAAAAAATAATAAATTACATATGTGTAACCAAAAAACTACATCGATTAACATATTTTCCCCTCTTGACAACATGGTAGGAGAGATGTAAAAATAATATTTAGTTAATATTGCCCTAAGACATGTGTACAGAGGTAAACGTTGTGTGGTTCAAAACTAAGTGTGGTTGAGTTCACAAGATTTGGGAAATTCCTGATTAAGAACAAAATGACAAGTAACAGTAGTTCATTAATAACCAGTGATCTATAATAAGAATAGAAAATCATTAATTATGGTAACTAGTTAGTTAAACTCAGGTTACCTGGTCATTTAGGAATTTCCCAAAATGGGCAAACCCAGACACAATTTTTTTTGTTATTTTTCCGGATTTTCTCCCCTTTCCAATTCCCTCTTTAATTCTGCCTTGGCGGCAGCTCCACAACTCCTTGTACAGATCTGTGGGATGACAAGAGGGGTGTGCACCTGGTTCACCCAACCATATGTCACCCAAGCCGCCGATTTTCACAATGTTGCTGTTCACCCAACATGGAAGCTTTCAGTCTAATCATGCACGGGATGATTACGTTTACTGACTATACTTCCACAATTTAATTTATAGGTGCCCAATTTGCGATAATCTGATTTATCTAACCCAAATCCAGGGCAGCGCTATGCTAATTTTGCGCTGCCTCATGCAGGAGTCCGGGAAACGTCAGAGAACCCATGGTCAGGCTTGAACCCATGACCATCATTAAGTAGACTGTCCTGCAACACAGCGACTTACCCCACTACGCCACGCGGACCCCAACTATAATTTGATATTTCTAATGGTATTGAAATGATAAGTGAAATAAAATAATTTCCTTCTGCGGTCTTTAAACTATGTAGAATAATATACAAGTGTATCAAAATTATTTAAACAACTTTATCATGGAATTGAAAGGATTTAGTAGTATTATATATAACGACTGTATTTAAGATTATTTTAATTTAGCAACATAGTCTTATTTAGGCAACATAATATTTCCATCATGAGCAAATTCAGATCACCTTGTCCAACCACCTTGTCCAACCACCAAAGACCTGTTGTCTAGAGTTTTACTGTAAAAAACAAAAATTACTGAAATGCTGCCAAAATTAGCACTGTTACATTTAATTATATTAGTTTTGCACAATAACTGCATCTGAATTGTATTCATGCTAATACAATATTTTTTCTTAATAACTGTCATGATAAATAACTTTTCATCTTGTTTACATCTACATACCTATTGCCAGGTGTTGTCTATGGCCAAACACTGTAGTTCTATCCATCCATTCAAGTTTGTGGCTTAGCTATCTACAGTCAGATCCCAGGAGGCGAGAGAGTCCTTCAGTCACTGGGTGATTGATTCCCGTGTGATCTTTCAAAAATAGACTGACTGTATTTATCTGTTTTGCAGCTTTGACTCCGCCTCATTAAAGTGCATGGTAAATTCTGTTAAAAGGCTACGTGTTGTTGAGAAGTGCAAAACTTGTCTGCACTCATGTCATGAAAGCTATTTGGGAGGACTTTAGTGATGGCAAAGTATATTTATTCAAGAGACAAATTTAATGTTTGTAATTGTTCCGTAATCAACGACAAGGTATATTGCCACAAGCTGGCTGCATCATTTGGCGAGGGAAGGTGATTTCTAATAAGAAAGCCTCTGATTGGCTGCTTCATTAAGCTTTGAAAAAACACAGTCAAATCTGATTTGTTTATTTGCCCTTGTTTGATTCCTAAAAAGATCAGAAGTATTAAAACTATTTTACCGAAAACACCTATATTTAGCAAATGTCCACAGTTGTAATGAATCTCTCCCAAGGTACAAAAAGGAACAATGTTTATTAAGTGCAGGGTTTACCAATTCAAGGCAGCAACAGCAACTGTGAAGGCACAGAGGAATAATCCAAGGCAGAATAATGATCAAAGCAGGTTTCAGGCCAGAATAACAATAACAGAAACACAGGCTAAGGTACAGAGGATAATCCTAGGCAGAACAATCAATAAACAAGGCAAAGGTCGAACCGGAATATCAATAACATAAGAGAATGCTCAGAATAGTGAAGGTTAATACTCACAATACCTCGCAAAGAGGCAATGGAGTGTGTGTGTCTTATATACTGATGAAGTGAGAGCAGGTGTACTGAATTTGGATGATTGAGTCCGGGTATTGGGAAATGTAGTTCTGATTAGTCCAGGAATGGGAAGATGTAGTTCTCTGTGAAAGGAAACGGAATGTTACAGAGTCCGGGTTATGGGAAATGTAGTTCTGATCAGTCCAGGAAGGAGAAGATGTAGTTCACAGGGAAGAGGAACTGAGAAACGTTACAACAGTATAATAACTTAATAACGTTGTCGTTGCTCAATACGTTCATTTTCAACCCACAAAAAAACAATTATTTTGATTAAAGGATCACATTCGTTTGGGTCCTGCACTATGCATACAGCATTGTGATTGGTTAAAACAGACAAGCATTCAAATATAATTGGTCAAAAAGATAACCCCGGTATTGCCAAACCGAGGAGGGAGAGGGAACAGCATATGACAGATATAGATTTTAACTTGAGATAAGCAAAAAATAAAGCAGGAGGGACAAATATTACGGACAAATGTTTTAATATGAGACTATTCATTTAAATGGCAAAATTGAGTACAGCCCACAGGTTCATAGGGACACACAAACCTCTCCACCAAGTTAAGGTGATGGTTCATGGAAATGAAAATAACTCACATTAAATTGAAAGGTCATGTAACAGGCATTTCTATTTGTTTCAGAAGACACTCAGAGTTGGATATTAATATTTTCCCAGCATATCAAGGCATGAAATATGCTTTTACCGAAAGGGATATATTGATGTTTTTTTGTAATTACATATGTAATGGAGAGAATAGTAAAAGGTGCTCACTGCCAGGCATTGGACGACATACACATTTGCCTCCCTCACTTTGGAAAAGTAGGCCCAATGCTGAGGCGGTAATAAAACTAATCTACTAGCCCACATATGCAACTGTGTGAGAGAAGTTATTGTCTATGTTTATGTACACAACAATTATAGGCCTACATTGTTATGTGAGGTGAAGTGTGTCCTCTGTTACTTGGGTTAGGGTTAACGTGATATATCTGCACCTAAGTAACAGTGCTTCAGCTATGCTTCACCCCAATATAGTCCAAGTCAATATCTGCCTATGAAATTGCCTAGTATTAATCTGCATTACTATTTGTACTTGTTGTGAATATGCAGGACACCATAAGTAATTAGGTTTTGTTTCTGTAGTTGTTGGGTCACTTTTACTCACAACAGGCTAACCGGCAACATAGGATTCCATTCACTATGCTAAGCTAAGCTAGCAGCTGTGCTGCCGTACTAAGACAATGCATGCACTGAGACAAAAATACATTTGCCCATCTTTCTACATCTAGAGGAGATGGTGAATAAACCTATTTTAAAAAAAGGGAGTGTGTTCCTTTAACAGCTGGCATAAGTAAATTGCAATCACATTCTCCAGTCATAATAATGAACTTATTATTCATTATTATGACAGTCTCGGCCACCAGAGGTTACTACACCACCATCAATCGAGCCCAAGCCTTGCCTTGTCCCTGAGCCTTGCCTTGTCCCCGAGCCCGAGCCTTGCGTTGTCCCCTAGCCCGAGCCTTGTCTTGTACCTTGTTCAATTTAAAGTTAAAATTATGCTGAGATACAGGAACAATCACTAACAATTCTGCATGTTTAATTTTGTTCTACATACATTGAAATGCTAGTTATACACTAATAATTATACATGTAAACATACATTCAACATACAAGTTTCCCCACATATATTTTTAACAACACATATACATTTTTTTCAGGACATTCAAAACTGTGCTATGATTCATATTGAGCTCCACTTTTATTTTAGCTTCCAAAAGTTTTGCTTTTTATTAATGGAACAATCCCTAGTCTTTATGTTGGATTATACCTACTGACAGTGAATGCAGAATCCAAAGGCAAATGCAAAGGATGGAACTGAGACAGATCATATGAACAATGAATGAAACATGATTTACCTAAGGAATTAGAAACACCTTTGAGGCAAATGTCACAAATTCTTGTGTTTGCACAAAATCATGGGATGAAACTTTGAAAGTTTAGTTTTGTTGGTAAAACATCAGCCAGAAATTAAAAGTGATAGTCTGTACTCCTTAATTCAAATTAATCTTTGAATTGTATTTTTATAGCACTTCAGTGTAAGCAAAAAAGCAATTTTGAATTTACTGTCCCAATATTTATAAAGCCACTGTAGGTCCATAATTATACTAGTGCATGAATATCTGAATTTGATTAAGTAGCCTGGATAAATTATTTATATATTACTTCAATATGAAATAAAATACATCTATTTTGTAATATTGGCAACCCAATCTTTTTTGACTGCGTATTGATTAGACTATATATTTTTAAAACACTTTTTTTCAGATATGTTCCAGGAACAATTTCATGCCTTGTCAAAAAACACCTTTGAGGGTTACCCATTTCTTCAGCAGTTCTCAAAGGTAAGGATAATTGATCTATAACTGGAGCTTTGCTAGGTACTGTCACGACTCCCATGGACTGTGGTGCAGCACTTTCTGGACACCGAGGTATATAACCGACTACTCATTCATTATTCCCATTATGCACATGAGTGTAACGTTTCCCAGTTCCTCTTCCTTGAGAACTACATCTTCCCCTTCCTAGATTGCTCAGAACTACAATTCCCATAACCCGGACTCATTCACCCTAATTCTGTACACCTGCTCTCACCCAGTCCATATATAAAGCACACACACACCATTGCCTCTTCGCGAGGTATTGTGAGTATTGATTTTCTCCTTTCTGATCATTACATTACTATAATTGTTATTCCGGTTTGACCTTTGCATTATTTGTTGATTATTCTGCCTTTGATTTACCTCTGTACCTTAGCCTATATTCTAAAATTGTTGTTCTGGCCTGACCCCTGCATTGTTCATTATTCTGCCTTGGATTATCCTCTGTGCCTTCGCCTGCGCTGTTTCTGCCTTGGATTTTGAGGACCTATATAAAATAAACATTGTTCTTTTACCTTGGGAGTGCTTCATTATAGAATACCTCACCTTAAACAAAACATGGCTGGGAGGGAGTTGTTTTACAGTGGCTGGGTCCAGGATGATCTTCCATGGGATCTCTACGAAGCCTCCTATGAAGAGTTTTCAGTCAGGGAGGCAATGGATGGGGACTACATCCTTCCCTGTCGTGTCTTTGAGACACCTGCCCCTTTTGAAGCTCCTAAGAGGGCACCCAGTCCCTGTTCCAAGACGGTGGCTCCCAGCCCCAGTCCCAAGATGGCTGCCCAGAGTCCCAAGAGTGCTGCTACCAGCCCCAGTCCGAAGAGTGCTGCTACCAGCCCCAGTCCAAAAAGTGCTGTTACCAGCCCCAGTTCCAAGATGGCTACCAGAAGTGGATGGGGACTATCGGGATTTGATGAACCAATGCGGCCAAGCCATCAGTAACCGTCCAGATTTGGTTAGCCAGTTCTTTTCATGGAGGGCCGGTTGTGGATCACTCAAGATGGAGGCTGAGACATTCCTTTTGAAGCAGCTGCTCACCCGATCCCCTCATCTAATAACCTGTTTGGAAGCCATCGGGGCCCCTCGATGTCCTGGCAGGACCCTGATAGCCCAGGTTCAGACGCCAATAGGTCGGGTAGGAAAGGTCTCCATCAAGCCCAGACCACCAGAGGTCTCAACCACGCCCCGCCCAGCAGAGGTCGCTCAAGTTCGCCGGCCAGCAGAGGTCGCTCAAGTTCCCCGGCCAGCAGAGGTCGCTCAAGTTAGCCGGCCAGCAGAGGCCGCTCAAGTTCCCCGGCCAGCAGAGGCCGCTCACGTTCCCCGGCCAGCAGAGGCCGCTCACGTTCCCCGGCCAGCAGAGGCCGCTCAAGTTCCCCCTCCTCGGCCATAAGAGGCCGCAGTTCCTGCTCCTCGGCCACAAGAGGCCGTAGTTCCCGCTCCTCGGTCACAAGAGGCCGCAGTTTCCGCTCAAGCCTCCCGACCACAAGAGGCCGCTCCCGCTCAAGCCTCCCGGCCACAAGAGGTCGCTCCCGCTCAAGCCTCCTGGCCAACAGAGGTCACTACCCAGTCTCGGCCACCAGAGGTCACTCCCGCTCCCCAGTCTCGGCCACCAGAGGTCGCTCCTGCTCCCCAGTCTCGGCCACCAGATGTCGCTCCCGCTCAACAGTCTCGGCCACCAGAGGTAGCTCCTGCTCCCCAGTCTCGGCCACCAGAGGTTACTACACCACCATCAATCGAGCCCAAGCCTTGCCTTGTCCCTGAGCCTTGCCTTGTCCCCGAGCCCGAGCCTTGCGTTGTCCCCTAGCCCGAGCCTTGTCTTGTACCTGAGCCCGAGCCGAGCCTTGTCTCCGAGCTCGAGTCTTGCCTTGTCCCCGGGCCTGTCCTTTTCCCTGAGCCAGAGCATTCCCTTGTTCTTCCTCCAGTCCCCTTGCCGATGCCTGACTCAGTCCTGATGATTGCCCTGATTCCCGTGTTGGTGCCTGTCCTAGTCCCAGAGCCTGCCCTAGTCCCAGAGCCTGCCCTAGTCCCAGACCCTGCCCTTGTCCCATAGCCTGCCCTTGTACCAGTGCCATTGGCTGCCCCTGTCCCAGTGCCATTGGCTGCCCCTGTCCCAGTGCCATTGGCTGCCCCTGTCCCCGTGCCATTGGCTGCCCCTGTCCCCGTGCCAGTGTCTGCCCCTGTCCCCGTGCCAGTGTCTGCCCCTGTCCCCGTGCCAGTGTCTGCCCTAGTCCCCGTGCCGGTTCCTGCCCTAGTCCCCGTGCCGGTTCCTGCCCTAGTCCCCGTGCCGGTTCCTGTCCTAGTCCCCGCTCCGGTGCTTGTCCCCGGGCCTACGCCTGCCCTGGTCTCTGTGCCCCTCTCTGTGTCTGTCTGTTTGTCTGTGTCTGTTTGTGCTATGTTCTTCCAGGTTCCTGTGTCTGCTGTGGTTCCGGTGCCGGGTCCGCCTTTGCCTTGGCCCTCCAAGCCCCCTCCGGCCTGGCCGCCACCCGCAGGGCCATTGATTCCGCCTTTGTCGGTCCGGACTCTGTGTCTGGTGCCGCCTGGCTGGCCTCCGCCTCATCCTTCGCATCTACCTTGCTCGGCCGGACATCCGCCTGCCGGGACTCAGCCGTCCGGCCCGTCGCTGCTGCCTCCTTCCTCTGGACCACCATTGCTATTTCGTCCCTTCGGTCTTCTCCTGCTGCCTCCGCCCTCCGGCCCGCCATTGTTGCTTCAACCCTCCTGTCTGCTGCTGCTGCCTCCGCCCTCCGGCCCGCCAAGACTCCCTCCACCTGCCTGTTCTGCTCGTCTGCCCAGCCCTGAAGTGCCTCCGCCGCTCTGGTTTCTGCCGCTGCAGTCTCCTGCCTGGGTCTTCTGCCGCCTGGTGTCTGGTGGCACGTTCACTGTTTGGCGCCTTTAGAGCTGCGCCTTGGGGGGGGATTCTGTAACGTTTCCCAGTTCCTCTTCCTTGAGAACTACATCTTCCCCTTCCTAGATTGCTCAGAACTACAATTCCCATAACCCGGACTCATTCACCCTAATTCTGTACACCTGCTCTCACCAAGTCCATATATAAAGCACACACACACCATTGCCTCTTCGCAAGGTATTGTGAGTATTGATTTTCTCCTTTCTGAGCATAACATTACTATAATTGTTATTCCGGTTTGACCTTTGCATTATTTATTGATTATTCTGCCTTGGATTTACCTCTGTACCTTAGCCTATATTCTGATATAGTTGTTCTGGCCTGACCCCTGCATTGTTCATTATTCTGCCTTGGATTATCCTCTGTGCCTTCGCCTGCGCTGTTTCTGCTTTGGATTTTGAGGACCTATATAAAATAAACATTGTTCTTTTACCTTGGGAGTGCTTCATTACAATGAGTAGGTGATTAGAGGGCAACCTACCCACCTGTACTGGGTTTGTAATTAGGACGGCTATATAACCATTAATGTTGTAGAAGCTGGCGCGGATCATTTAAGGTCCATGACTCATTCAATGTAGGGAGGTTTATTCTGAGTAATATTATGTTATGGTATAGATGTTTATATGTCGGTCTTGTTGTAGCTAGGCATACGCTCTGTATATATAGACTATAATTACACTGAACAAAAATATAAAACGATATATACAAATCTGTCTAAATCTGTGTTAGTGAGCACTAGTCCTTTGCCGAGTGTGGCATATCAAAATTCTGATTAGACAGCATGATTATTGCACAGGTGAGCCTTAGGCTGGCCACCATAAAAGGCCACTCTAAAATGTGCAGTCGCATCACAAAGCACAATGCCACAGATGTCACAAGCTTTGAGAGAGAAACTGACACCTCACACACAGGTATTTAGAGACATACAAGGTAGATTCAGCACCATGGCCAGCTCCGCAGCCTGCTGAATTGTTTGTGATTCCTTAGGCTGCAGAGCTGGGCGTGGTGCTGAATCCATTCATTTCATGTAATTGGCCATGTCACATATTCATATTTTATGTAATTGGGTTATTAACATATTCATCTCAAAATGCATCAGTATACTCTCCATAGTACCGTCTAACAGCCGCAAGACATCATTTTCATCAAATATTAATCGTTGACCTGTATGGGATGTAATAAAGCTACAATAGCACCCTTTATGAAATATCTTTCTCAGTTTCTGACATTTTCATCTCAAAATGCATCAGTATACTCTCCATGCTACCGTCTAACAGCCGCAAGACATAATTTTCATCAAATATTAATTGTTGACGTTTATGGAATGTACTGAAGCTATAATAGCACCCTTTTTGAAATAGCTTTGTCAATTGTTTAGATTTTAATCTCAAACTGCATCAGTATCCTCTACATAGTACCATCTGACAGCCGAAAGACATGATTTTAATCAAATATATATTGTTGACCTTTATGGAATGTAATAAATCTATAATAGTACCCTTATTGAAATAGCTTTCTCAATTTTTTAGATATTAATATCAAACTTTATCAGTATACTCTCCATACTACCATCTAACAGACATGATTTTCATCACATTTTAATCGTTGACCTTTATGGAATGTAATAAAGCTATAATAGCGCCCCTTTGGAAATAGCTTTCTCAGTTTTGGACAAATTCATCTTAAAATGCCTCAGTATACTCTACATAGTATCAACTAACAGCCACAAGACATGTTTTTCATCACAATGTAATCGTTGACCTTTATGGAATGTTATAAAGCTATAATAGCACCCTTTTTGAAATAGCTTTCTCAATTTTGTACATATACATCTCAAAATGCATCAGTATACCAGACATGAATTTCATCAAATATTAATCATTGACCTTTATGGAATTCAATAAAGCTATAATTGCTCCCTTTATGAAATAGCTTTCTCAGTTTTGGACATATTAATCTCAAACTGCATCAGTATACTCTCCATAATATCATATAAACAGCCGCAAGACATGTTTTTGAATAAATATTTACTGTTGATTTTTAAGGAAATTTTCTATGTAAAAAAACACGCTTTTTGAAATAGCTTTCTGAATTGCTGAGATATCCATCTCAAAACGCATCAGTATACTCTCCATGGTACCATCTAACAGCATTAAATTTCAATGGTTTGTTTTTTAGAAATATCTTAAAGCTACAAAATCACCCTTTTTTAAATAGCTTTCTCAATTGTTGAGATTGTTGAGAACTTGTATTGTATATTTGATGTGTTCCAGTCTAGGTCCTTATATTGTATGTTAGATAGGCAAAACAAAATATTAAGAGCTGGCTGCCGGCTGGCTACCCCACACCTATCTTTCCCAAAGTTGCTTCCTTAGAGACACTAATACAGAGGATGGGGGAAGGTGCAAAGTATCACCCCCCTCACTGGACCACTTAAGCACAGCCTGAATGGGAAGACCGAACCAATGCCTAATGTAAAACAATGGAACAAATATTATGACATTTAATGTTTTCCTGACCATCCCATAAAGGGAGAATTTGTTATACACCTACCACCATGTTGCACATGTCATGTTTATCTTTACAGATAACTATATAGTTGGCTGGCCAGAATATGTAGGAAGGTTCCACAGAGTCAAACATATGTCCCCCACGGGGGTGGTGGGAAATTTCAATTTCATGTAAATGTGCACTGCCAGGTCCTTTGTACTAATGGTATTTGCACCAGTTCAGCAATCTAAAATCTGTGAATAATTATAACATGTGGGTTTCCACTCGATAGCCAGTGACTGTGTTTTTCCCATTTCATATACAGCGGGAGATATGTGGGTGTCACTTGTTCGGAAAGGATAAAAGTCATTGTTTAATTTAGTTCAAGGAGTCTATCGTAACGTTTCATTGCCATAGTGCTGTGTGTTAGATTAGATTAATTACACTAAACCGTAGTCTTTGCTTAGGGCGGTTTTAGGATTTTATGATGACATGTAATATTCTTGGTATTGTAATTTGTGATTTCATTGTCCTGTTAAAGAGTTGTATTTTATGCCTTTAATTGAAATTTAATATTATTGCTTTAAAACAAGCTTTGTTTTTCAAAATTCCAAGTTTATTCCTAATATCTCCGGTGGACATATCTTGAAATCATCGATAGCCTATTCTCTGCCTGCTCTTAGCTTCTGTTATTATCACACACATGCACACACATTGCTAGCGAGCTATTCTGGTTATCTAACCTGTCCTCACTGAGTCAAGGCTACCCCAGTTGAGACCTGATCTCCGGCTCAACTGGGTGGTTAAGTGTGGCGATAAAGCACGGTTAGAAAGTTCAGCCTCTATTAGGCGGCATCCCTGGTTTGAGTATCAGGCCGATTTTGACTCTGACTACCGCTGGTTGAGGAGGATTCAGCGAAGACGGAGTTAGCCTGGACGTAGGTCATGTTTTAGTGTTGTTTGTACCGATCTAGGCAAGCTACCTAGCGGATCCAAGCTAACACCTGTTAGAGCCCAGGTGAACTTGCTCAGCTAACTTATAAACATATACAAACAGATTTGTAGATATTTAATATAAACGAGGTCAATAAGATCATTCTTCATGCTTTTTATTAAGCATCCCTTATCTTATAACTCACGAACATTGCATCAGGGGGAAAAGGAATTTCGTAAGTGCATATTATTGTATTATTTTACCCCCCAACTACATAATTAGTGTAATATTTAATCCCCTCTGTTGCCTCCCTTGTTGTTGGTCATTGTCTCCTGTGAGCGGTATGTACTACAGTCTATATGAACGTTGGGTTAAGTTATGTTAGTATTATGTCATTAGTGTAATATTTAATCCCCTCTGTTGCCTCCCTTGTTGTTGGTCATTGTCTCCTGTAAGCGGTATGTACTACAGTCTATATGAACGTTGGGTTAAGTTATGTTAGTATTATGTCATTAGTGTAATA
>JACXGM010019687.1:6611-18369 GCA_016801145.1 Umbra pygmaea
ACAATATCCCACAGATTCTCTATGGGGTTCAGGTCAGGAGAGTTGGCAGGCCAATTGAGCACAGTAATACCATGGTCAGTAAACCATTTACCAGTGGTTTTGGCACTGTGAGCAGGTGCCAGGTCGTGCTGAAAAATGAAATTTTCATCTCCATGAAGCTTTTCAGCAGATGGAAGCATGAAATGCTCCAAAATCTCCTGATAGCTGGCATTGACCCTGCCCTTGATAAAAACACAGTGGACCAACACCAGCAGCTGACATGGCACCCCAGACCATCACTGACTGTGGGTACTTGACACTGGACTTCAGGCATTTTGGCATTTCCTTCTCCCCAGTCTTCTTCCAGACTCTGGCACCTTAATTTCCGAATGACATGCAAAATTTGCTTTCATCCGAAATAAGTACTTTGGACCACTTAGCAACAGTCCAGTGCTGCTTCTCTGTAGCCCAGGTCAGAGCCTTCTGCCGCTGTTTCTGGTTCAAAAGTGGCTTGACCTGGGGAATGCGGCACCTGTAGCCCATTTCCTGCACACACCTGTGCACGGTGGCTCTGGATGTTTGTACTCCAGACTCAGTCCACTGCTTCCGCAGGTCATCCAAGGTCTGGAATCGGTCCTTCTCCACAATCTTCCTCAGGGTCCGGTCACCTCTTGCCGTTGTGCAGCGTTTTTTGCCACACTTTTTCCTTCCCACAGTTTTCCCACTGAGGTGCCTTGATACAGCACTCTGGGAACAGCCTATTTGTTCAGAAATTTATTTCTGTTTCTTACCCTCTTGCTTGAGGGTGTCAATGATGGCCTTCTGGACAGCAGTCAGGTCGGCAGTCTTACCCATGATTGCGGTTTTGAGTAATGAAACAGGCTGGGTGTTTTTGAAAGCCTCAGGAATCTTTTGCAGGTGTTTAGAGTTAATTAGTTGATTCAGATGATTAGGTTAAAAGCTCGTTTAGAGACCCTTTTCATGATATGCTAATTCTTTGAGATAGGAATTTTGGGTTTTCATGAGCTGTATGCCAAAATCGTCAGTATTAAAACAATAAATGACCTGAAATATTTCAGTTGGTGTGCAATGAATCTAAATATATGAATGTTTAATTTTTATCATTACATTATGGAAAATAATGAACTTTATCACAATATGCTAAATTTTAAGAAGGACCTGTAGTTACTGTATTGGTTGTACAGTCTGGCATTTGCGCTACTTCATAAAACCCAAATATGTATATAATAATGATGTATATGATTGTGTAGTAGATTATATGCACTAATATTTATTTGTTTTAGATTTTACATAACTTATGATATACTAATTAGATAATTTCCAGGAGTTTGCTTGATCGCTTTTTAACAATGGGTCAGGGAATATTTTTCCCAGTGTTTCCCAAATTGGCTAAAATGGGGTTAACAGGTTTTAATTACCTCTGGAAAATTGGTCAATATATTTGTCAGTATATTGCTTGAAAATACTAAAGTTATGTAATTCATTAGTAAATACATTTATCATGTTTTAACTTTAATAATTATATTAATCTCTGAGAGGTACTTAATGTATATGAAACTATTTGTTCCATTTTGTTAGATTAAATTAATTTGTAAATTAAATGTGCTTTATTATATTGCACTTTACTGATTAAGCCACAAAAAAATGCAAATGACTGGTAGTGGCACTTCCAACTTGTTGGAATGGGGTTCAACTACCTGCAGTGTCCTTGCTTCAACTGGCAACAGTTATGATTTTTGCCCACATTGGCTCAATTGCGGAGTGCTTGGACAGTGACCTTGGCTGTTTTATATTGGCAATATATCACCAAGATACCTTATTGCACTTACCCGGTTATTGACACAATTTAACTGTATTCACTGATCTGTTTTGGTGCTGCACAACGCGAGTAAGGCCACAGATATCTGATGTAATTACCAGAAGCACTTGATAAATATATCTGGTTTTCTAAGATTATAACAAGGTCTGCTTTGACATTTTAAGGGCAGGCACCACCCTCTAACTGTTTTTTTTCCTTTAATCTAATCATACTGAAACTTTATCAGTTGAAAGTATCCATAAAGTATCCATAAATACAATATATTTTTATATTACAAGTATTATTTATTTCACAAATTAAATATGCAAATTAGGAAACTATCCTTAAATATCAGTTAATTAGTATATTACGAGAATCCATTTTTCATCACTTTTCTTCAAGACAAAATTGTAACGATTACTCCCAAAACAGTTATGAAAGACAACAATGTTTATTAAAATATATACTCAAGAGTAAGATAACGTACTGTATCGAAAACCAGGCAGTCAAAACAGGCAGAGGTCCATAAACAAATCTAGGTTAATCAAACAGGCAGAGGTAGGTACACGGTACAGGTTCTCAGACAGAATCCACCTGTGTGTAATCAAGTCTCCATATAAATGCACCTGCTCTGTGATAGTCTCAGAGGTCAGTTGAAAGCACAGGGAGCATCATGAAGAACAAGGAACACACCAAGCAGGTCTGAGATACTGTTGTGGAGTAGTTTAAAGCCGGATTTGGATACAGAAAGATTTCTTAAGCTGTAAACATCCCAAGGAGCACTGTGCAAGGGATAATATTGAAATGGATGGAATATCAGACCTCAGCAAATCTACCAAGACCCGGCCGTCCCTCTAAACTTTCATCTCATACAAGGAGAAGACTGATCAGAGATGCAGCCAAGAGGCCCATGATCATTCTGGATGAACTGCAGAGATCTACTGCTGAGGTGGGCGAGTCTGTCTATAGGACAAGAATCAGTCGTATACTGCACAAATCTGGCCGTTATGGAAGAGTGGCAAGAAGAAAGCCATTTCTGAAAGATATCCATAAAAAGTGTTGTTTAAAGTTTGCCATAAGCCACCTGGGAGACCACCTGGGAGACCACCAAACATGTGGAAGAAGGTGCTCTGGTCAGATGAAACCAATATCGAACTTTTTGGCAACAATGCAAAATGTTATGTTTGGCGTAAAAGCAACACAGCTCATCACCCTGAACACACCATCCCCACTGTCAAACATGGTGGTGGCAGCATCATGGTTTGGGCCTGCTTCTCTTCAGCAGGGACAGGGAAGATGGCCAAAATTGATCGGAAGATGGATGGAGCCAAATACAGGACCATTCTGGAAGAAACCTGATGGAGTCTGCAAAAGACCTGAGACTGGGACGGAGATTTGTCTTCCAACAAGACAATGATCCAAAACATAAAGCAAAATCTACAATGGAATGGTTCACAAATAAACATATCCAGGTGTTGGAATGGCCAAGTCAAAGTCCAGACCTGAATCCAATCAAGAATCTGTGGAAAGAACTGAAAACTGCTGTTCACAAACGCTCTCCATCCAACCTCACTGAGCTCAAGCTGTTTTGCAAGGAGGAATAGGCAAAGATTTCTGTCTCTCGATGTGCAAAACTGATAGAGACATACCCCAAGCGACTTACAGCTGTAATCACAGCAAAAGGTGGCGCTACAAAGTATTAACTTAAGGGGGATGAATAATTTTGCACGCCCAATTTTTCAGTTCTTCATTTGTTAAAAAAGTTTGAAATATCCAATAAATTTCGTTCCACTTCATGATTGTGTCCCACTTGTTGTTTATTCTTCACAAAAAATTACAGTTTCATATCTTTATGTTGAAACCTGAAATGTGGCAAAAGGTCGAACAGTTCAAGGGGGCCGAATACTTTCACAAGGCACTGTATATAAAACATCCATTCATACATATATATATAAAACATCCATTCATACATATATATATAAAACATCCATACATACATACATATATATATAAAACATCCCTACATACATATATATATATATAAAACATCCATACATACATCTATATAAAACATCCATACATACATCTATATAAAACATACATACATACATACATCTATATAAAACATCCATACATACATACATCTATATAAAACATACATACATACATCTATATAAAACATACATACATATATACATACATACAAACATACATACATACATATATAAAACATACATACATATATATAAAACATCCATCCATCCATTCATCCATCCATCCATCCAACGATACAACATAAAGATTGGACTTGTGAACTTCTATTCCAGTTTTATTATTTTTTGGGGGGGGTCTCCCGTGGGCAGGATACTGATCCTTAACAGGTTAATGTTATACCAGCATCCCCCAGGTCCTAGCGCCCATCACACCATGAGTAGCCTATAGTGAATTGTCAAAGAAATGACAGAAATAGTTTTTTTTACTTAAAATGTCTAAGTGGGTTAAATTCCACCTTTTGGTTGACCTTTGGCCTACAATGAGGAGACGACTCTTGGCTACAACATGAGTAAAAGAAAACCAACATTCTGAGACATTCATATTCATGTATTATATCACATTATGTCCCAGAAAATACAAGAATGTATGTTTATTTTTTAGTTTATTATGGGTAAATGCATGTAGACCATAAGGCTGAAGATGAAATGAATCCCAGGATATCCCCGAATGGAAGAAGACCCAGTGTTACGTCGTCCCATGGTGTAGAGGATAGAGACAGGAGCGAAGGAACGTAAGCAATCAATAGCGTTTATTAAAGTCTAAAGTGGATACAAAACAAAACTGCCTCAAGGGGCGAAACAGTAAATACCGACACACATAACAGGACACGCAACAGGAAAAATTCAACGACAAGGGGTACACGGAAACAGGAAGGCTAAATACTAACAAACGAAGGACTAACTCAATACACCTGGGAAGGATAATGACGTCACCTACTCAAAACAATACATGAAACAGACACAAGAGGGAGCCAAAACACAACACACGAGGGAGCAAGGGAGGAACACAGGGAATAAACTAAATAATAGTCCATACGCTGGTCCACCCTGGACTGCACGTTACAGAAGCCCCCCCAAAAGCCCACAACACCAGGGTGGGCACAAAAAGGGCCTGGGGCCACGAGGGACAGTAGGCGGCCCGGAAGCAACAGGGACAGAGGGCCCGGGGCCAGGAGGGACAGAGGGCCCGGGGTCAGGAGGGACAGAGGGCCCGAGGTCAGGAGGGACAGAGGGCCCGGGGTCAGGAGGGACAGGGGGCAGCCCGGGGTCAGGAGGGACAGGGGGCGGCCAGGGGCAAGGCAGTTCAGGCGGCCAGGGGACAGGCAGTTCAGACGGCCAGGGGACAGGCAGTTCAGGGAGCCCTGTCACAAGGAGGGGGGCCTGGAAGCCCTGGCGTCAGCGATGGGGGTCCGCACGGCCTGGCGTCAGCGACGGGGGTCCAGACGGCCTGGCGTCAGCGACGGGGGTCTGGACGGCCTGGCGTCAGCGACGGGGGTCCGGACGGCGGCGTCAGCGACGGGGGTCCGGAGGACAGCGGCGGCTGAGCAGGGGGTCTGGACGTCAGCGACGGCTGAGCAGGGGGTCCGGACGTCAGCGACGGCTGAGCAGGGGGTCCCGACTCCTCCCCGGAGGCATCATCGCCAAACCCTGGTGGTGGAGGGAGGAGTATGACCTCCATGTCCGTGGCAAGGAGGGGCTCCGAGCAGACTGCTGGATGCTGTGTGCAGACTGCTGGATGCTGTGTGCAGACTGCTGGATGCTGTGTGCAGACTGCTGGATGCTGTGTGCAGACTGCTGGATGCTGTGTGCAGACT
Organism: Umbra pygmaea; assembly: GCA_016801145.1. Taxonomy (NCBI): domain Eukaryota; kingdom Metazoa; phylum Chordata; class Actinopteri; order Esociformes; family Umbridae; genus Umbra; species Umbra pygmaea. The sequence goes on from JACXGM010019687.1 coordinate 12,278, forward strand.
GCTGGAGGCTGTAGGCAGACTGCGGGAGGCTGTGTGCAGACTGCGGGAGGCTGAGTGCAGACTGCTAGAGGCTGTATGCAGACTGCTGGAGGCTGTGTGCAGTCTGCTGGAGGGTGTGGCAGTGGGCAGAGCAGGTCGTCGTCTTGGACCGGACTGCAAAAGAGGGGGGCGGAGTCCTGTCGCCACCCCTCATAGCCCCCCGAATTTATTTGTGGTGGGACTGTTGGCCATCTTGGGAGGGGTGCCACTTATGAGGGCCTGCATCTCCTCCTCTTCCTCACTGTCTGACCACCAATGAACGGGGTTGGCGGAAATCACCTGAAAGGGGGGCCTAGGGGCAACTTCTTTAGCCCTAGGGGCAACTACCTTAGCCCTAGCGGCAACTACTGGGGCCCTAGGGGCAACTACTGGGGCCCTAGGGGCAGACACAGACGTGTCTGTGAGCTATGGTAGCTGGGGAAGCTAGGAGAGGTACGGGTGCTAGCCTGCATGCTAGGGAGACTAGCACTCAGATGGAAGGCCCTGTGCTGCGGACCGCTGCCCTGAACCTGAGAGCTAGCAGGGTAGCTAGCCTGAGAACTAGGGGTGTAGCCTACAGGAGAGTAGGAAACCATACCGGGAGAAATAGAGGCCATCCGGGGCTGCTGTGGAGTTAGCGGTGATGGGGTCCTCCGGGTAGCCCTTCCTATCCACTCGGGGGGGATCACCCACTCGTCCTCCTCGTCGTCCAGAACTTCAGCCTCCTCCTTGCTGCCGTCAAAGGCTTCCTCCTCCTGCCAGCTACTACAGAAATAGGCTACTCCCTCGGAGTCGTAGTGTACATCCTCCGGGAAGTAGCCCATAGCCCACGCCTGCTCCATGATCTGCCGGTTAATCCGGCGGAGATCCCCGGCGACGTCTCCCCCTCCGTAGGGGAGAGGAAGGCTCTCACTGGGGTTGCGGTCGCTCCTTTGCTGTCTCATTATTAGGTCGTTCAATCTGTCACGTCGTCCCATGGTGTAGAGGATAGAGACAGGAGCGAAGGAACTTAAGCAATCAATAGCGTTTATTAAAGTCTAAAGTGGATACAAAACAAAACTGCCTCGAGGGGCGAAACAGTAAATACCGACAGATGTAGCAGGACACGCAACAGGAAAAATTGAACGACAAGGGGTACACGGAAACAGGAAGGCTAAATACTAACAAACGAAGGACTAACTCAATACACCTGGGAAGGATAATGACGTCACCTACTCAAAACAATACAGGAAACAGACACAAGAGGGAGCCAAAACACAACACACGAGGGAGCAAGGGAGGAACACAGGGAATAAACAAAATAATAGTCCATACGCCGGTCCACCTTGGACCGGACGTTAAACCGAGAAGCAGAGTAAAATAATACTAATATAATTCAATAAGGACTCAATAATTCAGTACTTCTGGCAAGTTCCAAAGAGCACAATTCCCATAAATAATAAGGTACAAGCATGGTAGGTATACTGCAGAAAGTTATACATACAATACCAGACAAATGGATTGTCAGTGGGTAGGCAGAGTTCGGCAACAAGGTAGGATATCAGGACAAAATTACAGAAGGTATAATCCAAAACATGGTCCAAAGACAAAACAGGTCCAGGTAATCACAGGGCAAATGTACAATAGGTAATCCAAAAAACAAGGTCTAAGGCAAAAACTGGTCAAGGTCAAATACTCAAACATAAGTAGAACAGGGACCAAACACTCAGTAGTTTCACAGAAAACATCGCAATGAGAAACACAAAGGGGCAGGAGTATATACAGGGGATAATAGGGAACAGGTGATCTGCATACAGGACAATTGGAATCTGGGTTAGAGGGATGCCTTCATGGAGACTCTGGACTTAGGGGATTGCTGGTGAAATGGAGAGGGAAAACACAAGGGCATACAAACACAAGAAAAAAACGCTAGAACTTAAGCAAGACTAAACTCAAAAACTGAAACAAATCACAACACAACAGAGGATACAGTGACAACATTACAGTATAATCCATATTGGCATGCACCCAAGTCTCCTGAACCAGTGTGACAATTTTTGGGGAAGATACAAACAGGTCAATATCAAAATATTGTACATATTTCTCACTATTTTCTATACATTTTTTAAAACCCAGCAATTTCCCCCTTCAAAAGAATGATGTTTTTGTGCAGGATGATGTCCTACCCCATTGCTGAATTGTTTTTATTGTTATTTTCACCTTCTGCTTCCTGTCTGTAATGTTTTTAGGTAAATCAAATAGTCGCCAAAAAGCGACCAAATTTGATACACAATATCACCGGTTTCCATGTACCCACATAGAGAATCTACCACTCATCATTTGCATGAGAATCTCCTCTTTCCAATGGTACCAAACATTATCTTCTACCATGGAGAGAACGGGAGATAAATGCTCTCAAACATCAATCAACGTACATAATGTACATTTATTTTGGGGGGCGCTTAAAAAAAATAAATGCTAGGGCCCCAAAATTGGCCCTAGCAACGTCACTGCCAACGTCTACTTCCAAAGCAATGGTTGCAGCAGCTGAATCCATCCAATGCATGCGGAAAGGATTCACAGCGCTTCACTTTTTCCACATTTTGTTATATTATACCCTTATTCCAAATTGAATTAAATTCATTAATTCCCTCAAAAATCTACAAACCATACCCCATAATGACAATGTGAAAGAAGTTTGTTTGAAATCGTACCTTGGCAGGAACTGGGATACTAGTCAGAATCAAGGGAAATATGAATGCAGCAATGTAACATCCTTCCTGAAAACCTGCTCTAGAGTGTTCTGGACCTCAGAATGGGTCGATGGTTCATCTTCCTACAGGACAACGGCACACATCCAAGAAAACAAAGAAGTGGCTACAGGACAACTCTGTGAATGTTCTTGAGTGGCCCAGCCAGAGCCCAGACATGAGCCAGATTGAACATCATTGGAGAGATCTGAAAATGGCTGTGCATCGATGATCCCCATTCAACCTGATGGAGCTTGAGAGGTCCTGCAAACAAGAATGGAAGAAACTGCCCAAAAATAGGTGTGCCAAGCTTGTAGCATCACACTCAAAAAGACTTGAGGCCATAGGCGGCGCTAGGCTATTTTTAGGGGTGCTCAAGCGATGATTTTGTAAAATCGTTTAGTGCTCGAACATTATTACTTTTGCAAACCTGATTTTACCAATGGAATAGGATTAATTACGACAGGCTCAGCAGAGTTGAAGCCTAAAGTCAACAGCCTATCTGCAATTGCCTGAACGAGTAGGCTATGCCTCTAATTGGTGGGCTGCGGCGCCTCAGTCTACTGTTCAGTCTACGCAGATACTGTAAATTTGGGGAACGGTCGTCAGAGTTGGCTACATTCTACCATTAAAAAAGAATGACTAACGGAGTGAAAGTGAAATCTAAATCGAATTAACACGTTTAAGTAGACTACAGGTGTACAGTAGTATTTGTGGATTCCCTGATCACAATGATGGCAATTATATATAAATTAGCCTAGCTTATTCACCACTGAGTCCCATTTTGTCTAACGACGTTACACTGTAACCAATTGTGCAACGTTAGACAAAATTGCTAACTGTATGCAAAATGTAGGATAATGTTAGGCTACTAGCCGCTTTCCGACCAAGTAGTTACAGGAACGTAGTTACAGGTTTTGCTATTTGCATTCGCACTGGTCAAGTGGCCATAGGAACTGGTAGGAGGGGCAAGAGAGAGACGCAAGCACCGCAACAGGCTTTTATAGCGTCGTCACTAGACTTTAGCATAGCGCCACATACAACAACATTTCACAGTTTAATGTTTGTAACACTGGGTGTATGATTGGAGATACGTGTGTTAATCATCTTATGTCTATGCGGATGATCTGGTTGTTTTCCTGGTTCCTTCAGCGGCTTTCTGTTCGTTCAGATTACGAGGCTGAAAACGACATCCAATACAATTTTAAAAAAATAATGTTGTGTTGATAATGTCCTACGGAGTTCGAACCGCGGCGTTTAAAAACTAGGCAGGAGTCATAGAAATTGAGTAGCTACTTAACACAGAAACACAAAAGACGAACGCTCCAGCATAATATGTAGTATGATACGCAACAGACAAACGAAGCGACCGGCCAATTGGACCAATCAACGTAGACCTAGGAAAAGGGAAAAGGGAAAGACCCTGCTCTGGAGTAAGAGCTAAAAGGGTTATAGGAACGGCGGTGCGAGGAACTAAATAATTCCGCAATTTCACAAGAATAAAAGGGTTATAGGAACGTTATGTTCTAGGAACTGCAAAAATCCCTGCAGTCGGAAAGCGGCTCTTATTCTACATTTGCCTTCAGTTAGTTTAGGAGTAAAACAAGTTTTTGAGGTGGGCTATTATTATTCTGTCGTAACTGCTTGAGCACCCCTAAAAATACCCTAGCGCCGAATATGAACTTTCAAATTTTCAACTGTCAATGCCAATGAAAAATTAATAATTCGACCTGATGGATCATCAGACTCATATCAGAACTGAAACACTGGAACAAAAACCCTGACCCACAGTCTGTTTCCCCATAGATGGATATACGTTAATTTTAAAAAAGAAAACAGCCAGGTTCCGGTGAGAAAGTATATGAGCATTTAACATTATCCCACAGCACTAAACAGCAACCGCATTTTCAAAAATGTTATGAATAGGTAAATTTATAAACTTTTGGTATTTATAGCCTTCATGATACATACTCTGTTGATTACATTTGCCTTGTGGTTGACAGCACAAAGGAGTGAGGAGACTAGAGAGGGAGAAGGGCAGAGAGAGCAAGATGAACAAGGTGAGAAAATGGCTAGGTACCCTATAAGAGATATAAATATATGTATAGATAGAAATATATATATATATACACACAAACCCGATTCCAATAATGATAATGTACAAATCTCAAACTCATATGTCATTCACATTAGAATATAGATAACCTATAAAATGTTGAAAGTGAGACATTTTGAAATGTCATGCCAAATATTGGCCCATTTTGGAGTTCATGAGAGATACATATTCCAAAAAAGTTGGGACAGGTAACAATAAGAGGCCGGAAAAGTCAATAATGCACATAAGGAACAGCTGGACGACCAATTTGCAACTCATAAGGTCAATTGGCAACATGATTGGGTATAAAAAGAGCCTCTCAGAATGGCAGTGTCTCTCAGAAGTCAAGGTGGGCAGAGGATCACCAATTCCCCCAATGCTGTGGCAAAAAATAGTGGAGCAATATATACATATACCGTATATACCCGAATATAAGACGACCCTGAATATAAGACGACCCCCCCATTTTCCAGATTTATTTTTGGGGACAAAAAATATTTTTGGGGAAAAAATCTGTTTTTCAACAGAAAATAATTTTATTAGAAAATTCTAGTGATAATTAATTGAAAAAAACAACAACATTTTAACACCATTCATTAAATGTGCTATAATGTAATACATGTACTGTAATAAATCCAAAAATGATGCCAATGCCTCATCAGATGTTAAGGAAACATGTTAAGATGAAATACTATATTTTCTGAAAACAATGCTAATGTCAGTATTTTTTCTTTGGGAAAAGTACGTTCCGACACAGATTTTTTTGTTTATGTTTTGGCATGTGTGTTGTTATCAACTGCCCATTTTGACAGCACCAACGGATTGTCAGGCATACCTGTAAAAACGCAAACCCAGCGCGCTACAGCCATGGAAGCAGCAAACAAACAAACGAGATCATAGAGATTCTAGACAACCTAAAAAAACTATGCATGTTTCTAAACGGTTCCATGACCATAGACGTAGTAAAACACTGTTCGCTTGTCATGATTGCGCTGATCTTGTTCGTCACATTAGTTTCGATTCTGGGAGTAGCTACCCATTTTTTAACGCTAATTAATTTGTCACAAAATAAAGTGCACTCTGTCAATGAGTTCAGAAATGAATGATATAACTGTTTCGAACGTGTTGGTTTATTTGACCAACTTTTGAAGCGCTTTTCTCAAGATGATCTCTTGATCTCTCCATGGCGGCAATTTATTGTTTATTTAATTTATAACACTGTCATTAATTAGCCTATTGTGTTGGCGCCC
>JACXGM010019688.1:7186-18368 GCA_016801145.1 Umbra pygmaea
GAGTTTAATCTACTAGTTAGCTCCGCCATAGGTTCTTAGCGAAAAACCACTGGTGATAGGTCGTAGTTATATCCAATTGCGTACAGTGAGATTTTCAAATGCATACTTGGTGCCGCCCCTCGAGCTGGGTCATTTTCATTACTAGATCCCAGACCCATATCTCCACCGGATTTGGGTCTGGATTTTTCCAGGCTACCAAAATAGAACTTTTTGGTTTAATTGAGATGCTTAATGTTTGGTGAAAGGAACCCACTGCATTGAAGCATAAGAACCTTATTCTATCTGGGAAACATGGTGATGGTATGATGATTTGGGGCTGTTTTGCTGCATCTGGGCCAGGACAGCTTGCCGTCATTGATGGAACAACAAATTCTAAACCACAGTTTATCAGTATAAGACCCTATATTCACATGTAGCAAAAATAGCCTTCACTGTCTCAGCAGTAATGAAAAGTGATGACTGTACTCAATTACTTATTAGCACTAATAATAACAAGCAATAGGTCCCAGAGTTCAAGATGACCTCTCTACCACTGATAGAACATTCTCAAATGTTTTATAAGATGCTAGTATAGAATAATTCCTAATATTTACCCAGATCTCCTGCACGTGGCAGTGCAAATCGACATAGCGCTGCCCGAGATTTGGGTTAGATACAGTAAGTGAGATTATCTATCTTGCCACGTCGCTCTCCAGCGACTCCTTGTGTCCAGATCAGGCGTTGTGAAAAGAATCGGCTGGGCGAAATGTGGATCAGATAAAACCATGTTCGTGCCCCTCGCTATCCCACAGATCTGTGTCAGGAGTGGCAGAGCTGCTGGCAAGGCAGGGTTAAATGGGAATTGCGAAGTGAGGAAAATGTTTTTATTCCTAACAATTCTATAAAAATGTTGAGGAAGGACCTGAAGCAAGCACTTCATGTGAGGAAACCCATAAACATCCCAATGTTGAAGCTATTCTGTAAGGAGGAATGAGCTAAAATTCCTCCAATTCGATGTGCAGGACTGATCAACAGTTACTGGAAAACATTTGTTGCAGTTATTGTTGCACAAGCGTCAAACCAGAGGAAAAACTGTAACGGTCGCCCCTTCCTGGAGTGCCTGAGTCGGTGACCAAATCCATGTTGTGTCTTCTGTTTAACCAGGACTTCATATGACGTCACCACTACCAAATAGTTTGGGTCTGTCCTGTCCACCTTCATCCACTTCAAACATCCTCACCTGGTTTCAGTTACATTCATCATTGCTGTACTTACGTCCCGGTGTTTGTTTGGTCTTTTGTTGATCATTGTTTTATGTAAAGTCTGTTTTTCTCATTATGACTATCATTTTATTTACTTTTTTACATTTTCCTGGTGTTCTTTGATTAAGGGTGAATCTCAATTATTTAAGCCGAAAATACATTTTAGCGAATCTGGATGATCTGCCCGTCATTGTTGCCGGTTGCGCAGTGTATTCTGGGTACCCCAAGTAAGCTCACAAAAATGCTTGGTTTGAAGGGGATCCACCCCTTCCCCTTAGCCCTACCCCTAGAACAAAATGAGAATTGGGACAGCCCTTACTCTCACATGAACGCACAAAACTAAGGGGAAGGGGTAAGACAGAGAATTGGGATTCACCGTAAATCTATGTTTTCATGTACTCTCACATTTCTTCTCAGTTTTATGCACAATTGTTACAGAATGAACCACCAAAAAATGAGACAGCGAAGGAGAGGATCGGTACTGGAAGAAGGCAGAGCCTACCATCACCCGGTAGAGGAGGATAATGATCACCTCCAGTCATCCGTGGTCTGTACACACTGCCCCATGCACATCAGGGTAGCTCAAGTGGGGTACAGTTCCCTCAGCTAACGGCATGGAGTCGCCGGAGGAAGCCCTCTGGGCGTCAGATGACGACGACAACAACAACTGGCAGGAGCAGCACGTCTGAGCGGACAAGGATGTTGACGAGAAAGGGCAGGAGCAACGGGTCGCGGCAATGGAGGAAAACAAACAGAGGAAATCAAAACAAAAATCCGTTATAGCATTAACTGTCTAAACTCTCCCTAAACTACTTCAGGCAAATGTACCAGATCTCATCTTGGCTTGTTGTTGGCCTAACTAGCAATAGGAAGAGCCATAAGCTTTTATAACAAACATGGCCTCCGGGTGCTGGTTACCTAATAAGCCTTGTTATGAACTGTGCCAACTGTGACCAACTCAATGTCTTACAGGACATGCCACAATGAAACCTTTTGTGATCAGTGTGTTATCTGCAGGGTTCCATCAGTAGTACCATCATTCAGAACATTATCATTGGGCTAAACAAAGCGGGAGATCAATAGTCTGATCCAAGGCAAAACAAAGTGGTGGGGTCCACGTGGTGTAATGTGCTAAGTCAATGCCTTTGCAGGACAAGCTAAGTCATGATAGTGTCATGTATTAAATGCATTTACTCATCAAATTAATTTTCTCAGTCCGGAGAATGTGTAGAATGGAGCATAGACGTGAATGTCTTAAAAGGTGTCTCTGCAGAGCAAGCTAACAAAAATCATAATTTTTATGAATAGCATTAGTTTGATTCTCCACAATGGCAGCAACATAAATATTACTGGTTAATTGGCTCCAGCTTATCTAGGCAAACTATGGGACCTATCTTGCACCCAGCACAGTGGACACTAGTTTAGGACCGACGCAGTTGTCAATTTCCCGTCCAGCATCCACATCGTTGAAATAGCAAATGCACCTGCGCCCATCTTTGCACCCATGGCCATGCTGGTCTTACAGGGAGGTCTTGGCATAGTGCTATCTTGAGGCATCTGAAAGTGATCGCACCATTGACCAACAAAAACCTGGTCTAAAGTCAATAGCGCAGCATGTCATTGTTACACACCCATGAATTAATGAAGACATTAAATACAACCCTTTTGAACCATGCGCTTGGCGCAAGGACCCTTTTTTCCACCGTCAAACTAGCAAAAGAGAGGATTTGGACATGTCCTAAACGCACCTGCAACATAAAAGATTAGGGCCCGGTTCCCCGATAACGTTCAAACTTAGCGCGCCAAGAAGACTCAAAAAGATATATCTTACCAAAGTTGTTTATTTTCCTAAGTATGTTCCACGAAGTGTCCCTTAGGAAGCTTCTTAACATGCTGCCTCTTAAGTTCGACGTTACAAAGGCGCTGTCCCAAGGGAAGGTGTTGAATTTGTTGGCATCGATTGCTCAGGAATCAATTTTTCACTTCACGCGAAACTGCATTACGGCATTAAGAAAGACAACATGTTCTATGTAAATGAAACATTCCTCAAATTAATTCAGTAACATTTATTTTAGCATAGTTTAAGTTATCAATAAAATATAGACTATTAATTAAATTATCAAATTGTCAGTAATGTGTTCACACGATATGTTGTGACTGGTAGACGAACCGGGTATCCCTCGCTAATCATCCACCCTCCTCATCCCGTTGTGCCACTTGTCCCGCTTCTTGACGTGGGTTTAACAACAAATATTTAACGAAATTATGTAATACACTTTGATATCAATGGTAAGGTACTTTACAATCAGAATTGATTGGCAACCAGCTTCAGTTACTTCTGTTTAATGTGGTTTTGTTTGGTTAATGTTTACAATAAAAGCAACCTATTTACAATGAACAGAGAGAGAGAGTTAGATAGAGAATATGGTGGGGAAGCAACCTAAAAAAAGGGCACCAAGCTTCTCATCAGAGGAACTTGATGTTTTGCTGGACGAGGTGAGCTTGCACAAGGTGACACTGTTTTCCAGCTTTCGGAATAACTTGTGCAACAGCAACAAAAAAGAGGTATGGAGCGACATAGCAAGGCTGCTCCGGATCAGGCACACAGAGGTCCTGGCAGGACATCAGGAAAAATCTCAAAAGGGCTTAAGTTTTGCCGAATAAAACAATTGACATGGACTAAACGGCTCCACAGCCGGCGCAGTCTTTAATTCAATACAAGGACACGTTGGATCGCTGCCACAGTTAGTCGCTTACTGGACACCATCATGCTTACCCATTTATAGATCTTAGCCATTTAGAGCCAAATTGTTTGCCAGACTTTAATTATCAAATGTGATTGCCAATTTAAACGCTTTAATGACATTACGAAATAGACTAGGCTAATTACCACATATTAGTTCTGATACCAAATAAAGTAAATTTCATAAATAGGCCTGTATCCATTGCGAACATATTTTATTATTAGTCTTAAAATGTCCATAAAATCATTGTTGAGCCACAACATTGTCAACATACCATAGTTTGACTTGTACTGCGCTGCACTGATTTCTAAAGACTGCTGCAAAGTGGCGGCGACTAGCGGCTTGAGCTCAAACAACGCTAAGAGAAAGCTTACGAATGGTCCAGACCAACCTTACGAAAGTGTGACTTACAGAAGATATACTTAGCGTACGAACGTGTTGGGAACTGTGCCATGAGGTTAAGAGAGAGGTTAAAGAATAGGTTAAGAACTACTTAGCGATAAGCACGTTTTGGGGCCTAGATTGTTAAAATAGGGCCCTATATGTTAATCGCTCTCTGAGGCCCAATTGGCTTCGGTATCACTTCTTACTGAGACAAAAGGCCTTAGACAAATAACTGACTGTTGTTCTCCATTTGGTCATGCTGGCCTTGGTTTACATACATTGTAAGGCATCCTCCATTCTCAATTAAATTAACACTGTCGTCCGCATTCCTACCAAGCAGCAATTCTACATTTTACAGTGAAACAATTCTTCATAGTTGTGTAAATCAGTGTCACAATCCCAGAATAACTTGGTCTTTGCTGCATAATTTGCCTATGGTCCATAGCTCTTAGAGGAAAACCAAACAATATAGAATAACATTTATAAAAACATAATAAACACTTCTAGACATTTAATATATTTATTGAGTGGTGATCCTGACTAAATGCTGATCATTGAACAGAGATTCTGTATTAATTACACAGGAACCTCAATGCAATGAGTGGGATTCTTCTCATATTATTGAAATAAACATAAAAAGATGACAAATTTGAATATTAACATTTTCAAATTCTGCCTAATAATAAAGGCCCAAAAACATTTTACTCATTAGGGACTTATCCCTTAAGAATAATGCCCTATTTTGCTCTAGGTTATTCTATAGCACAAATTGATACAATGCTTCTCGGGTTGAGAGTGTAGAAGTCGGAATCATTTTGCAATGCTTATGGGCATTGGTGCAGTGGTGAAAAAAGTGGATAATCTAGCAATACCTTGCGGCGATCATGTTAAAATGAACCATCGTCATTATAAACCAGAACATATTACATTTTGAACCTATTATTTGTTCGCATGAAAACAGGTATATTAATAGGGCTTAGTGTAATTTTTTTACAAATTAAACAAAATCATCTGATACAGATGCATTCAAATCCACATGAGTTAATTCCACCCAATATTATTTGGACTGGACACCAATTTCACCAAAAATACAATTTGAAAATGTTCATATTTTTTCATTTTAGCTACAATGCAAATATGTATAGCAAAATGCTGGACATGGACCAGTGTGGATATACAGTAAGCTATGTGATAATAAACATGCATGTAATTTACTATCAAATGAAACCAGTACCAACCAATAATAACCAAAACATTCATGTTTTTATTGTAATCTTAAAGATGACTTCTGCGATTTTAGGTGGTATTTATGACTATTTAGGCCTCTAGGTTCTACAAAATGTGAATATAGGTGCTGTCGTTCTAATACGGGTCCCCACTCGGGACTTAGTTTATTTTTCTAAAGTGTCTAGGTTTGAATTTTCTCTCTTGCTCTACTGGGTATAGAGATTTATCTCGCCCAGCAAACTTAATAGACATCACCATATATCTCTGGTTTGATTGACAGACCTGTCAATAGTACTTCTAATTTAACATAAATTTACATTTATATTTTAGTCAATTATCTGACGCGCTCATCCAGAGCACACCATACGTCACGTAATTGTTGGGGATTCCCTGCCTAACGCTGGGTACAGGAATGCATGCAATAGCATGAGAAACACTGTTGGGTTTCAAGCTAAAGTAACGGTAAGACGATGATTCTATTTAGATTGTGCATATAATATAAAAAGTATACTACACATCCAGACTAAAATGGGGGGCCTAAAATTTTTTGGGCAATTACGAAAATCACAGACTGTAGCTTTAAACTAGCACATTTGATTTAATAATCAGCTCATCTTCAGAATCAATATAGCATTATTTGTAAATCATGACTTGAAAGTAATTACCTTACTTCAATGGCTTAGACAATGGTATGAAACCATATATGTGACCCACTGCCTAAATTTAGACATTCGACGGAGCTGCTTACTTTTCAGGAAATGTAAAAAACACTAGCAATAATTTTGGTGGAATTCTAGTTTTTTCCAGAAATGGTTTCATTAACATGTAAACTTTCATTTTAGAGGAAAAAACTGTCTTCATTCTGTAGATATGTGAAATAAGTTAAATAAAAATACCTTTATTTAACAATGGAAACCGAAGTCCCCGCCCCGATTTTACCAGTAAGCCTTCTTTCTCAAATGTTTAATAATTTAGTGTTTTTTATGCAAGACAAATACAAATTGAAATGATAAAGTATAATACATTGACTGTATATGCAATTTTTTATCATGTATTATAAATATACTCAAGTATGAAATAAGTGATTAAAATCTAACATTATACTTATTATTATCGATATAGTACTTTTCAAAATTGTACTACAGTTAATGGGTTCCAAAATTGACACTTTAGGTTTACTGCCTTTTTTGCTTGAGAGTCAGATTGACTCAATCACCTTGCTGCCTTTGTTTGACAGTTAGTTTGACAGTTCTTGTCATTTCCTGCCAAGGATGGGTGGGGCCAAGGCTTAGGAGGGTGTGAACGATCTGAAATGGGCATAAACAAAGGGGAATTTGTGGCGGTAAAATCTTTTGCAAATCTTTGAGGGGTGATTTCTCAGTACTGCAATTCCAAATATGTCAACATTTGAAGCATCATAGCTTTCCAAATATACCTTCTATTTCAGTACATGATATACCATTTGAATGCTCTGAATCTGTACTTTCAGGAAATGTAAATAAAAGACTTTGGTGACCGTAAGCCCAGATGTAGGTGATGGGTCACATATTATCAACAGAATACATTATTTGCACAACCAAAGCACTACCCTCTCTCCTCTCTTGGTGTCTTCCAGTATTGCAGCCTGCCTAAGCACAACTTTGTTTTTATCCCTATTGTTCTTATTATTCTCTGCAAAGCAAAGTTTAAAATGATAATTATGTGGGTATGAGTGAGGGCTTACAGTGTGTTTGTCTTCCACTGCACCTCTTTGTCTAATTAAGTAAATAGAATATAAGATAGTTAGGCTAAATATTTGAGCAACATTTAGTTAGTTATAGTCACTTTGTTGTACAGTACATAAGCAGAGCTCTTGCATTGATTGAGTTATGCTGGCTAGCTACAGTAGCTACTGACTGACTGTACACTCAAAAAAATTATTCAAGGCCTTCTTAGATGTAACACATTAAATTATTGTTTGCTTTATTTAAATATATCTATTTAAAAATATATGTATATATATTTAATGGGTGTAACACAAAATGTATTAATAGAGTCACCTATGAGATATATTTAAATAAGATCAACGCAAAAATGATTAGTTTAATTGGGGCACTCAAAAACTGTTTGGCAGATGTACCAATACAGATTATGTCTGATCTACATGAATGAATTGTGTTTCCCCTTGTGTAATTAAATTGCCTTCAGTGAACACAATTTGAAGCAAATTCAGATCTGATATTTCCCAGCATGCTCTTCTGTATGTTGATACTTCAGAATTGTGCTATCATCCATGTTTTTCATGTATATTGACCAATTAATCTGTCAAAGTTAAACAATTAACAAATACATACATGTTTTCGAAGCAATTCAATCATGTATTGAAAATTGTTTTTGCACCCACGACTGTCATTATTGTTTAGATTAAAGCAGTTCCGTCTTGCTATTGCACCTTCAAACGATGCCAAAAGAAATCCTTTTGTAGGCCTGTGCCTTGCATGGGGTTGAACAGTTTTGGTGACATAGTTAAATTCCCAAGTTTCAGCTCATGATTTCTCTGAGAAATCTGGGAGTTTTGGGATACAGAGCCTGGCAGGTCTTACTGACTGGCAAGTGTACTATGAAAATCGGAACTACTACAGAAGAAAATGTATGGGATTGAAAATATAACATTTGTGATGTTGTCCAAGGTAACAATTTGTTAATCTCGATTCCATACTGTTGTATATATTTGCTAAAAATAGGTTCGGCTTACTCATTTATATTCTGTTCTAATCAATTTGATACATATGTGTTAGGCTAACTGATTTACATTCTGTTGAATGGATGTACTTAATTTGAGTTGGGGCTACATATATTTATTGGATGAAAATCCTGCACACAACTTAATTATGTTCATCCAATGAATAATTTTTTGAGTGTATAGCTAGATTCCTGACTGAAATATCAGCAACTGTTTTCTTTACCATTTTAACCACAAATGTTCGAAGAGAATGCTTTGTTTTGGATGTGTGCAATTAAACCATTAGTGACAATCAATAACCAAACAGAAGAGGGAGCCAGACCCACTGTAACACACCCAACCATGACTACAAAACAAAGACCCAGTAATAAAGAAGTGTCAATGAAACAAAACATATAAACCTATATACACAAGGCAACCATCTAATAAAACAGGACATAATAGCAAACCCCTACAATGTCCTCCCAGGAGATACCGTTACAGAGGAAACAAATTGCCTTAGGTCATTTAATTTTATTAACTCAACAATTTAAGCATAAATTAATATTTGATTTGTGTCCAACTTAAGCATAAAATAATATTTGATTTAAAGAATCAAATATTATTTTATGTTTAAATTGTTTGAGTTAATAAACTTAAATTACTTAAGGCAATTGGTTTCCTAAAACAGTTTGAGTTGAACAAATATATTTTCTTGTTTCTTTTATCCTTGACATTTTTAAATGCACTGTATTTGTGCTATGTTTTTCTCAAATGTCAAATAAATAGGGTGACCATATTTTAGTTCATAAGGACAGTGGGAGCAGGAGGAAGACGGACACACACAGTGGGTGGTAAATACAAATGTGTTCACAACCATGCAATTATTTTTTTTAACTTTAATACATAAGGTACTATATCCTTTCCATTCAACGTTTGGCCCTCAACAATAGATTAATAACAAACAAATCAATAAAAATAGATTAGCATTTAGCATGACACTGATCTTTTCATGGCCAGCATTGCAGGTCATGCATTCTGCTTCACACAGATCCCAACCAAGTTGAAAATACAGGAATTTTCTCTGTAAATCATCTGTGAATTTATATTTCCGCTTGGGCATTTTTACGCTGTTCTGGAACCATGTGGCACTGTTGACAAGGAAGTTGCAGCTCTGTCTCTTGGCTGTTGCCATGATGAGGGTAATGATTGAGTTGCAGTTTGACCAATGTTTGCATAGGCCTACATGAATGACCAATGGTGGCATGTGAGATGGCAGGATCTAAAGAAAAAGGTCAAAGCAATGTAAAATCCAAAAAACGCACACAATGAATGCCGATTGTAGAAAGCAAAAGTCGAATCCCGGACATTTTAGGCAATTTACAAATCCTGGCCAGACATTTTTTTAGGTCCAAAAAGACGACATGTCTGGGAAAAAGAGGACATATGGTCCCCCTACAAATAAATCAATTAATCAATCAATATAATGACATTTAAGATTAGCCTAGTTGAACTAGCAAGGTTAGTGTTTTATTACCCCTACGTGCCGGGCTCATTCTATGGACGCTGACGTGAGTTTATGTTGCCTTTACACAAGTTATACAAGTTACCATGAGTGGAAGCAGGGCAACCTGGTTACTTCGAGATCACTTTGTGACAGCCACTGTAGGTGAATACTAATTGGGGAGGGCGGGCACATGTTATGTTCAGGAACGGAGCAAATGGAATGGTGTGTAACGCACCAAAACCAGTTTGCGATACCATTCCGTTTTCACCCAATCTAGACAGTAATGTCACAATGTGGGTAATATAGAAGGAAGGGAGACCAGGCAGGAAGAATAGTTGTGTTTTTTAATGAATACGATTTCCAAGAGGAACAAATAACACTGGTTACTGTTGTTGGCAGGTAAAATGGTATGTGAGCTGCGGTATGTGATCTGCTATACTAAGCTACTATGCTCTGACGCGGCATAGAAACGGAGTAGGCCTCCACGATTCGAGGAAAAATATGAATCACAATTTTTTATATTAGAATTGATATCACGATTCTCTGCCATGATTTTTTTCTCACGAAGTGTAATCTTTATTGCACACATGAACCATGACAAAACAGAACAAATTGGCAGCACCTATAGCACATTGAGCATCACCACAAGCCTGTAAACATAGAGGCTTCAATGAATAAAGAAAATAAAGGACATACTGGCCATTTAAGTACAGTAGGCTATAAAAATAGTGACATATAACACATTGAACTAAATATGGCCCTGATACAAGCTCTATCTGAACTCCTTGAACATGTTTTTACAAAAGAATCTAAGTCATTTCAAAATTAAATCGCCAACAGGGGTGAATCAAGATCGCGATTATATAACGATTCTAACGCGGAGGCTAAGTATACAAAGTGTATGCCAGGCTCTAACATAGAAAATGCAGTACTTACAACACTCTGTGGTAAAGTCACAACTAGTACTATAATCTAACATCCATACGATTTACAAACCAAATACAAACAGCAACTCAGTAAACCAACACGCAACAATGCATCAATCAACCGCACCACACCTCTGGACGCCTGAGCTTAAATAATAAGAGCTAATAGACACCAGCTGAATGTAATTAATCGGTTCACACAAACACTTGATTATCAACCGAATGAAGGCACATAGATCCTAGCAGATGTCCAGAGGGTGGTGCCAAATTTCCACACAATAGACTAACATAACAACAAACTCAAAATACCAGTACATATACTGTATACACACACACACAAGTCCATACACATACTGTCAATGGAATGACATCCCACCCTGGGATGCCAATACAAGTAATATAAGCCCATCCTCCTCAATTAAGGTTCACTGACCGCCACTGCTTTGTGATTA
>JACXGM010019691.1:0-18264 GCA_016801145.1 Umbra pygmaea
ATGTAGAGCTCACTTCATATGTAGAGCTCACTTCATATGTAGAGCTCACTTCATATGTAGAGCTCACTTCATATGTAGAGCTCACTTCATATGTAGAGCTCACTTCATATGTAGAGCTCACTTCATATGTAGAGCTCACTTCATATGTAGAGCTCACTTCATATGTAGAGCTCACTTCATATGTAGAGCTCACTTCATAAACAGAACACAGTTCATATGTAGAGCTCACTTAATAAACAGAACACAGTTCATATGTAGAGCTTGCTTCATAAAGAGAAAACAGTTCATATGTGGAGCTCACTTCATAAACAGAACACAGTTCCTATGTAGAAGCAAAACAAGTTCTATATTGAACTTATACCAACATCATTGTGGTTCTTGATAATGAGCGATTCCCCCTTTTGCCAAAGAGTACTAGGAATTCATAGCAGGCAGTGTTTATACTGTACATAGTGTAGAAGACAACTGTCTCTAATATCTCCAGGATTGGCTTTGCTTGGTTGTCCAAAATAAATGAATAACTGGAAAGAAAACAAGGCAGAGACAAGCAGTTTAAAATGTGAATTTCTAAGAAACGGTTGTTTTTCTAACACCAGGTTAAGTAAGAAAGTGTTGGTGTGTCAATGGAAATATTATAAACCCCAAGTAGTACCAATAAGTGTCTGACGATAACCGATGTGTATTCTGTGAACTCCATGTGTTTACATCCTCATGTTTACATTGTTTCGGCTAGTTAGGTGGTCCCTAAGTCAATATTATGTCTCACTCACAATAAACTCAGCTGCTCACCTGATTCAATGGGAGAAAATAATAAAACAGGCAGTTTACTAGCACTTAATCTATTCTGGAGAGATTAAACCTCAAGTATTAAATTTTCCTAAAACATTTTTCAGACAAATTAAATGGGGCCAGTAATTACAATCCTGTGGGAGAATATTAAACTTTCCTTCCACTAGGTTACACACTGGTTTCAGTCTTTTTTTCCCTTTTGCAAGGAAGGATACTTTATTTTCTTCAAACTACGATTTTAGCAATTGTTAATGTAACTGTAAATCCCTTCAAAAGTAAAGCAAGGAATGACATACTTTCGCAGGAGTTTCCTACTGGTTACATAAGATTAGCTTTTACTTAATTTGGACTCTGTTCTAACCATGCTTATTTGAACATTAAAAAATGTCATTAGAGGAAATGTATTCTCTATGTACTACTCATTGATTGGCTATAAACTATTGTTCTTCATTGCAAGGCCCGAAAGTCGCTAGTGGACTCAAGTGGTGGCCAATCTCCTTTATCGTCAACACCTTGTGCTGAAAACATCAAAACACCCTTTCTAGGCTCTGATGTCAGAACGACTTCTAAAGTCAAGCGTCAGGCAAAAGTCAAACAAGTAGTGCAACCACAATCTTGTTAAACATGGTTTTTAACTAATGAGTCGATAGTGCAGTTACCATAGAAATAGAATCTATAGAAAGGCTATTCTGCTACATTGATTTGAATTGGAGTGGCCTTTCTAATCATTCCATTTCTATGGCAGTTACTTTAAGCAATGGTAACACTATATGCAATAGCTACTTCAAAGGCCGATATTGATCTTTGTATTAGATAAGTATAATAGCTACCTACTACGGCCACTAATGTATGAATTCACTTAGCCAGCCTGTATATACACCTTATTTTATCTGCACATCTCACATGTCGATTGCGAACCTATTATTAATACAATATATAGGTCTAAATTTGTCATGATTATGGTATGATTTAACTATGAATATCATACGAGTGCGTGGTTTGGGCTGGATTACCTGCCTTTCATTGGTTATGATCAATTTACCCTTGCAGTATTTAGTGGATAATGATACAGGGCTTGATTTTTGTTCTGCTTAGTGACACTACATACAGTCTCACCAGTCATTCAATTGGCTAACAAAGAAAATACACTTCTCACATCAAACACATTTATGGGTTGTTTTCAACTAATTAAAAGTCCTGTTTTACTTGTTGACATTAAATGAATAGTTAGCTAATCGGTTAATTTAACTGGAGCAGTGGTGATTAAGGTCCCTTGTTCAAACAGTAAGAGTAGAGTGACTCAGAAAGCAACTGAAAGATTATATTTTAACTATACGCTATTATTACAAACTGAACATTCATTGACCATAACGTACAGTCAGTTGTCATCTTTTCTTTCCATTCTTAAATCAGAAGTAGCGACTAAACTGGCACCTTGGACGAACCAGACAAGCAGGGAACACATTCGCCACAACATGCCAACCATGGTGCTGCTATACACAGTAGCACAGACAAACCCCTGTTTGCAGTATCCAAAACTGCCTTTGCGGCACCAGTCCACTGTAGAGCCACTGGGGACCCTCAGACCCAGCTGGTGAGTACCAGCACCTGCAATCCCGTCAGGGCTCATACACTGCAGCTCATGCCTAAAACAGAGATGCTTTTACAGATGGCCATTTAAATGGGAAGAGGAAAATAGCATCATGTTTCAATTGACCAGTGCTGTCTTTGTGTTAGACCTCACCCTGTATGTGTAGGTTTATTATTATATAGTGGTTAAAGATCTTTTGAGGAACCTATGCAAAACAAACAATGTTTGTTATTTTTTTACATTGCCTATATTTTTGTAAGGGCATGATTTCAAGTTCTCTAATGTAACTAAACGGGGTTGACTATTTTATTTCCCAAGCTTGAATAGTATTAGTCACTTTAGTCCAAATATTCATCATAGTATAAAGTCTTGATGGCATATAGGCCTACTAGGTGTTCTTATTAAATATTGCATACAAGTGGGGCGACCATCTCTCAATTAAAACAAATGCAAACACTGGGATTATTTATGAGAAATTAGTCTGGAAGGAAACTCGTCCATAGCACGATAAATAGCCCGATAAATAACAAGACCAGCTCACCTCAGCGATGAAGACTTGATTTCTTCGGCACTATCGACAACCGAGGCCGGTAAAACTTCAATATTGCTTAAATACCCGGTCAAGATGACTCCTTCGGCGTCCTCCTGGTGACTCATGCCGCATTATTGTTGAAGTTCTCGAGTAACTTAGAATATGACAGCTCTGGGTTAAGACTGCTGTGTTTCAGAGAATAGCCGTCTTGACCAAAGTGTGCATTCGTTCTATAATAATCGGTGAACCGGTTGAACGGGGTTGGCTCGTGTTCCACTAGTCTATTGGTTCTATAGACATTTCCCCACTCACCCGGCGCACCTCGTGATTAAAAATGAGCTCTTCCGTTGATCTCACTGCCTTCGCGACAACATGGGCAATCAACAACTGCTAAGCGCCGCCCAAAATGCTGCTGAGCCGTGTAATTTGGGCGGAGCCGCTCCCAGAAGACTGTGAAACCGAACTTTTCTTTCTTGTCCCAGCCATCTTATCTTATCTATTTAATTTATATTGTCACCCGGCCGTTTGCCCTGTAGGCCTATTAAGCCCTATTGCTAAAGACGTTTGGATATGGATCGAATGTCATGTGACTATTGTCTCATATTATAGAATAATTCCATTTGAGTCTTTTATTCGTATTAACACTGTGAAAACTGCAGTATGACAATGTTGTTGTTTCATATTATTAAATTAATGTATTTAGATTTATTCTGTTAATGAAACAGTGTGATTTAAATATATTTTCTAACCATGTTAAGCAAACTAAATAATATGCATGATGTGGGCTTTACATGTGCGAGACATAAAAAAGTGTTATATATTCCCTTCAGATTAAACAATCAATGAGTATATCTGTATTATTTAAAAAATAAAGTGTATCTTTATTATAATAAAGTGATTCGGAAGGGCCCTCTCCTGGCAATTGTATGGAAAGTTATCAGACCATGTTTGAACATGCCTCATAGGTTTGACATCTGAGCAGCGTTGGCCATTACAATGAAACGCCTCCCGTACAACAGTAAGAGAGTGGGCCGCCTCTGTACTGCCACCTGGTGTTAGGTTGAAACAATGTTCTGTCAGGTGCAGCAGAGAAAATCTCTTTGTGTTCCAAGAATTCACAATGATGCTCAAAACGGATTTGGGTTCTTCAATGCTATGATAACGCTTATTGCTGAGATTAAATTGGACAAAATGCGTGCAATATTAATCACAATTAAAAACAGTGCATTATTAATCACAATAAAACACTGTAATATAACAATATATTTAACTAAATATTTTTATGTTATATTATGTTGTTATTATTATTATGTTATGGTTGGTATCGATATATAAATATAAGTGTCCTCATTTTTTTTTCTGCTGGTTAAATGTCTGTCTACTGTGGTCAAATGTTTCAAATACAAGTATAACAAATCCTTGTCAAAATTCATTGAACAGAAATTAAACCAATATATACATTGACCCTTCTCAGTTGTTCTGCACAGGTGGAGGTATATGATCTGAGCATAGCTCCCACCAAGATGTAATCTACACCAGCAGCTACACCAATTGAGTGAAACTAAATCGGAATATGACAGAGGGGTGGTTGCTGCACAAGCTGTGGAATATCAATACTTTCCCTTTTTATACATTTGACATATTATGTGGAGAGAAGTTCAGAGTATGAATTTAACAGGAAAAATATCCGTCATTATTGTATCACCCATGGTATACTATTTGTTATCTTGGAGCTGCTAATTGTAGCTCTAGAAAACAGAACCTCATCACAAAAATCTATGATAGTGAGTATTTTTAGAGATCTTGTAAGACAGTCAACACATCAAGTCAATCAAGTTCAAACTACACTAGAACAGCAACAATATCCAATATGAGAAAAGATACACAGTATGAAACACAGTATAAGAAGCCCTGGAAATCTGTTTCATACCTTAGATGAAGATAATAGACGAATTTGGAAACCATGGTAACCATTGTGTGTTCAAGATCCAACGGTCCTTTAGCAGAGGGGTGGAGAACCCCCCCTTATCCCATGTGAGGGGACTCCAGGACCCACCGCGCCACGTGCCTCCGAGTGCTCCTGACACAATCAGTCACACGCATAATACATGTAGTAGGACCCACTCACTCAGAGCAAAGAAGCTGCACGCAGTCAGCCCCTAAAGATCTGCCCTTGCATCGCCTCACATACACCTCCACCTTTGCGTAATCTTATTAAATGATTAATGCTTTTCTTTCACATGCTCTTGTTCCAACTAGAAACAAACTGCTATAGGCGTTGGTAAAGTATATGAGCGGCAGCAGCGATAGAATCCAATTGCAGGTCTGGTAGTAGTTGTATGGGTTATGTGATGTTAATTAACACTGCATGGGTGGATACTGTACTTCCATTGTAATGTTTTTAGCGATTTATGTTTACTCCCAGTCTCTGGCATCGGACATTTTAAAACGCCGGTTTTCCGGATTACAACTCTGACTTGGATCAGTATTATTGCCTGAAGTGATCGTCAGTCTGACACAGTGAGGTGAATGTGCTTTTCAGTACCAAAATTGCACCAATGAAATAATGAATAGTAGACATGTGACTGACTGGTCACTGCCGCCTCAGTAATTCTCAGAATGCCTAATCCAATGGGCTTTAACAGACAACAGCTGCTGAATCTTAATCACATTCATCACTATGCTATTCCTAAGGTTTTCCGTGTTTTCATTTGCAATTGTGTCAGAAGGCAGTCATACCAAAGTGACAACAATTGAGTATGTTTTCTGTCTACACAGAGAAAGTAAATCCTTATTGTTTTCAATAGCATGGAGGAGGATTTGAATACAATTTACAAAATACAGTATATTTTTGGCAAGAAGTGTTTAATATTCTGAACAATTCCTTCCCAACAATTTATAATTTAAAAACATATGTGGATTAAATAGTACCAAAATTGTGTAGTAAAAAAACATGAATATAAAACAATATTATTGACTGTACATAATCTTGTAGAAAGCTTAATATTTTTTTCAGAAGTTTTGCAGTTCTTCCGGGTGCACAAAATTATTCCTGAAAAGTTTGTATGCTAGAAGTTGGCCTCCAAAAATCATCATCACCAATCCAGAACCTGGTGACACAGAATAGATTAGTAGCATCCTGGATCTGAATGATACATTATTTGAAAACAACAACGAATATCAAACCACTTGCAAAACATGAAGAATAATTAACTAAAGTGATCATCAAAGACTGTAGACATGACATTTACTAGATCCAAATTGTGTGAAATCAAGGAGGATGTGGGTCATTCTCTGTTTTACCATTTGGGTACATTATGCTATCTTTTTATTCCCATTGACACTCTGCAACTCCTTGGATAATCTGATTTATCTATCCCTTATCCGAGGCAGTGCTAAGCAAATTTGCGTTGCCTTATTCTGGAGGTCCGGGGAAAGTCGAAGAACCCATAGTCAGGCTCGAACCACTGACTATCATGATGTAGACTGTCCTGCAAGGCAGCGACTTTGCCCAACATTATGCTATCCTTAATGATTTTATATTTTTTTACCTTTATGATAGCTTTGTGCAGTTATGACATCAATGAGAAATTAGGATTATCTGAACTGGGGACTCACTTTAATCTAAATTCATAAAGCCTGTACAACATGTTTACTGATTATGTGATTACGTTTTCTCCCCTTCATTTAAATATATTAATATCAATTTATATTTGGAATGAAGACACACCAAATTATCAATGGAATCCTAAAATATTACTTACTTAAGGTTGTGAATAGCCCACACATTTTTTTAAATAGACCTGTATTTTTTTAAATGATAACTGTAATAATGAAGGTAGTATAACACCAACGACATAACCCTGAGGAACAACGTTTTTTATTGTTTATTGTTATATTTCTTGTAATAACCTTAATTCATTAATATTCATGATTTGTTTCACTGTCTATTATTCAAAGTAATAGATTCTGTTTCACTAAATCCCCAAAACATATCACTACGCTGCAAGACATCGCTAGTGGGACAAGCCATTCCCCATAGTTTCTACAATACATAGCCGGACATAAGTGTTTTGCAATATAAAGAGAATACATATGTTTTCTTGTTAAATAAGAAAAACTGAAAGACGATTTCTTAATTTACCACCACAATTTGAGCCATTCCTTACCAAGAGCAATCCAGTAATGTTCTGTTGATGGGAAATCAGACATAACTGGATTAAATAAACAGAAAAGAAAGTCATTTATTGATCCATGTTCAACAATAATAAATGTACCAAACGTTTTGTGTTTGTGAAACTGCTGAGCCAGCAAGTATGATCAGGATGTTCATCTGACACATACTGTATCTTTAAAACCAGCCCTACAATCTTAAACCTGCCATAGAATGTTGCATAATATATCCTGGTTTAAAATCCCATTAGTTCATTTGATAGGATTACCATTGACATCGTTTGTTCATCTAATCCAATTTATTAGCAGATAGTGAAACTGATACTAAACATTCTGACAAGTTTGTCCTAGGTAAGAAATACAGTATACTTAAGTGTGAAGCCATTCATGTAAACAGTAGGCTGTTGACCCATCTGGCATTACTGTAGAGCAAGGCCAGACATACGTCATTACAATATACAGTCGGCTGGCTGCTATGGAATAGCAAACGTAATTGATGCTGTCAATAGATGGTGGGACTTTTGAATCATGTTTCTAGACACATTATTGCACACAGAACATAGGTGCTCATACAAGGAACATTAGGCCATAAATACCTCCATGTAATCATATGTCAATTTAACTACAGAGTAAATATGCCACATGCGAGTTGATGATGTTTTGAGCGATGTCAGGTTTGTTCAGAAATGCTTAAATGTTTGAGACATTGGATGATGCTGCTTACCTGCTACTGTTAGCCCGATGTGTATCAGGGTGACTGTGATGGCGTAGTCCCACACCCACTCTTCCACAATCCAAGCAAAAATCAGGCCACCCACCACATAAGTAACTTCCATGGAGATTACAGTCACTAAACATAAATACAGATCACACCACTGAGCCAACAGCATGGTAGCCAACATCAACGCAAGGTGCATTCGAGGTCGACCATTTAAAAATAAAAGTGTAATGTTGAGTAGTAAATATTCACACTCCTGAATATACTCACCTAGGTATTTTGGACTTTGCCATGATGGTTGTGTTGTGTAGTCAAATGGTGCCAAAAGGCTGTCAACCTCATGTACCCTGCAGAGATGAAACTTTAGTCATAAAATGGTACAATTTAAATTGAGTAACACTAAATGTGTCAGGTAGCTGTGGAGAAATGTTGCTATGCTTTATGACTGAAACCAAACTGAGGGTTCCATGCAGACATTGAGCATGTTTTGTGGGTAGTTTCAGTGTTCCAGAGACAGGAAGTACCTCACAACCAAACATCACAAAATTTCACAGTGAAAAAATACATGAAAGACATGATATTTTTAACCTGATTATTGTGGAAATAGCTATTCTTTTAGACTCACCGGAGAAGGCCAATGCAGAGACTGACAACAATGTAGTAAACAGCATAAAACGAAACCATGCACATCAGCAGATTCTGTAGGACAACCTGTAAGGTATTTTATTATCAGACCTCACCATGCGAAATCCAAATTTGAATAAGTAGAACCAAACACATGATCATTGCATTCCTCTATTTCTGTTGCCACAAAACTAAAAAAGTGATTAAGGAATTTCAAACAGAAATGCCATTTTCAGTGAAAGGAATTTGATGTATACCAAATGCTTTTATAGCACATTTCTACACAGAAAAATCACCAGTGTTAAATCAGCTCTGAGAGTGTGAAAGTAACACTTTCAGTGTTAAAGTAACACTCTCAGTGTTTATATACAACACTGAGAGTGCTACTTTAACACTCTCAGAGTTGATTTAACACTGGTGATTTTGCTGTGTATCCACCACAGCAGTGCATGACCATGTATATACACAGTATCATTCAAAGTACACAGGTAAACACACTACTTCTGTTTCCGGTGGCATCCAGACCTAGAGACCAAGGTATTTACCCATGTTTCACTGACGTTGGTCTTGATCTTGACTGATGTTGGTCCATAGCGCTTCAGAGTGTACCCACAATACCCACAACACCTGCAACAGTAGTCCAACAACATGAAGAGCGGCTGTGTCTTTTATCGGGGAGACGTTAGAAGGTTAGCTACAGGGGAGAAAACACGCCAGGGGATGAGGGCTGGTCTTAATGGGATTACTCACATGCAAAAAGCTTCCCGTCTCAGTAAAGGGTGGAAATCCCTGCCCAGTGGCCTGGACTACTTTCACAGCAGTAACAACACACCATCCCTTAAAATACACCTGAGTGGTGTGACATCCAACATGTCATCATGTGATGTCATATATTAACTGGGCCTTATTATTTTTAAAGGATATTAAAGTGTTGGCCTGTTGGGGTGGATATACTCTTTAACAGCTTCTGGAGAAACTTGAGGCAAGCCAAACAAGACTCTTGACAAAATTAAGTGTAAATAGTCCACACAGTTCTTTAGAACAGTGTTCTTCTTTGCCTTGATCTATACAGTCGGCTACACTGCACAACAAATTGGCTGGTGTTATTGTACATTCTTCCAGTGTAGAATTTCCTTAAATTAACTCTTTAAATGTTAAATTAACACTGAATGGTGTGAAGGAACACTGGTTTTAGTTTAATAACCAAAGTTTAACCAATAATTTCCATAATATTGCCCAATAACACACATGCAGCATTTTAATTTGTTATTTTATTATTTCACCCTTATTGTACAAGGTAGGCCAATTAAAATTGCATGTTCAAACAAAGATAACAAAGAGGTGCTAATGGTCAATTACAGTTGATCAGTAGAGCAACAAACTGGTTGAAGGACTGACATACTAAAATATGAGGGTGTGGTACGTGACATTTTATTTTCATTGTTTCCTGATCTTTATATTATTCGTTTTATATTTAGGATCTTTTCCTTTCAAAATGTTTTTAAGCATCTTTGGTTTACAGATTGTTTATAAATGTGCTTAAGACTTTTGGACAGTACTGTAGATTTTCACCATGAGTTAAATGCGCTGCTCAGAATAATTAAAGGAGCCCTAAAAGCCCACATTGGGTCTCGATAACCAAAAGATATTAAGGATCAAAGTTTTGACTGTACATTATGTAATTCATTTAGAACAAAACGATGTAACAACGGTCAATGGAAACCAAAATCACCAACCATTTGAGGGCTGGATTCCAACTCACATCGAAAAAAATCAAAGTAAACAATTGAAATCACAGGCTGTTCCAACAACAATTAATGTGACTCAATAGTGTGTATGGCCACGTGCTTGTATGAACTCTCAACAACGTATGGGCATGCTCCTGATGAGACGAGATGAGATGTGGATGGTGAACTGGGGGATCTCCTTCCAGACCTGGATCAGGGCATCAGTGAGTTCCTGGACCACTGGTTCTCAATTGGATTCAGGTCTGGGGAACGTGAGGTCCACTCAAAAATGCCTTCATCATCCAGGGACCGGTCACTCTGGTCACATGAGGCCAGGGCCCACTGCACCAGCGTACGGTCTGATGGTGGGTTTGAGGATTTCATCCTGGTACCTAACAGCAATCAGGGTACCATTGGCTAGCACCTCCAACGAAATGCATCCCCAGACCATCACTGACCCAGCGCCAAACCGGTCATGTTGATATTGGATGATGTTGCAGGCAGCATAGTGTTCACCACGGCGTCTCCAGACTCTTTCACGTCTGTCGCATGTGCTCAGTGCTCTTGTAGGGCTCTGGCAGTGCTCCTCCTGTTTCTCAAAACACAAAGGAGCAGGTACCGGTCCTGCTGCTGGGTTGATGCCCTTTGATGGGCCTGTCCAGGTCTTCTTGTGTAATGGCCTATCTCCTGGTATCTCCTCCATGCCTTTGAGACTGTACTGGGAGACACAGCAAACCTTCTTGTGACGCCACATATGGACGTGCGATCCAGGAGGAGCTGGACTACCTGTGCAATCTGATTGGGGTGCAGGTACCTCCTCATGCTACCAGTAGTGACAAGGACACTAGCAAAATGCAATCCTGAAGGATAAGGAGAGAGCAAATGTCTTGTGGCCACCACCTGCAAAATCCTTCCCTTTTTGGGGGTTGTCTTGCTTTTGCCTCTCCGGTGCACCTGTTGTCACTTTCATTTGTACCAAAACAGATGACATGGATTCATAATTGCTTATGCTTCCTAACTGGACAGAACGATATCCCTGAAGTTTAAATGAATTGGTATTATACTGTGATGATTGCGTATTCCCTTAATTTCCTTGAGCGGTGTACAGTATATATACATATACTGTATATATACAGATGAGATAGGGTGCTTAGCAGTTACAATGACACCTTTGCGGTTCTTTCCAATCATTGGTTACTCAGAACTGGAAAGAATTATGGCAAAAGGAGAGGTTGACTTAAGGAATGACCAGTGAAACAGATTTTGATTGGATTGTAGATATTCTGAGGACCGAGCTAAGATAAAGTGAGGTTATTAAAGTGAATATTAGCGGCAACACTAAATTACATAACCAAAATCTAGGATTGGTTTTCATTTTAACAACAGTTTGTTTTGAATGGTGAATGAGGCTGTGTTGCATAGCACGATGTCAATTCTAGATTTGATTTTAGACTGGAGTGAATAATGTGCATCTGGAAAGAAAGTGAGCATGTCTTCCAATATACCTAAATACTTGTAAGTATTGACAGATCTGTCCAATGTGAGAATTATTTTAGGTGGGGCAGGTTTAGTTAGTTTCCAATTGAAGGGAATTAATCAATCAAATTTATTTTATAAAGCCCATTTTCAACAGCAGTCATCACAAAGTGCTTTGACAGATAACCGGCCTAAAACCCAATAGCAAGCAACAACAAGTGACGCACAGTGGCTAGGAAAAACTCCCTAGTAGGTGGAACATAGGAAGAAACATAGAGGGGGTCAAACCTAAGGGGGTGGGGAATCTGAAGGTACACAGCCCATTTTATTAAGGTCACATTGTTTATCAGTATTCAATTAGTGTCCATAAATGGAGATATGAATGGGTGGGCTGTGACCAGTCTTTGTGTAGCATCAACACAATCTGGTGCCAATGATGGGCCAGCACAGTGAGGTGGGCCCAGGACAGAGACAGGAAGGAGTCATCAGGCCACGTGATTCTGAAGCATGTTCCAAAGGTTTGGGTCCTCCTAGATTCAACATTACATCAGAAATATTACAATGGGCATGCCTCAAGTCTAGTACCTCGATACAAATCTGACCCCAAAAATAAACATATACTGTCTCTGGTACATCAAATAAAGTGTGATGTATTTCATTAAAGCTATGTGGGATGGTAGTCATCAGAGTTTTCAACAAGGGGCCAGATGATTACAAAATAGTGTTGTCTGCATAAAGGTGAATATTGATTCCTACACTAAATAAATCTGGCCTGAGAATCAAACCCTGAGGAACACCAATTTATACAACCAGTGGTCTACAATGCCTGAATAGTAGTTTTCTGCTAGCGTACTGTGAATTGCAAATGATATGTGAAATATGCAAATGACACTTTAACACTGATAGGTTTGGACAACTATAAACACTGGAGCAGTAATACATTACTACCTCCATGGGATAATCAATGTTGGTTTTAGCAGCCACTAACTTGCACACACTAGGATCGCACCAGCATGGTTTGCTCCATTTCTTTTTTAGCTTAACGTTCTCTTCTATATTTACCAACTCTCTCAATTAAATGTTTAGATTTGAGACATTGAATTGGCACACTTCCTAAAACCAAGAACATTTAGAAAATGTATAGTCCTAAACACTTTGCCATTAACCTGGTCTTAAACCCAGTCTTCACCATGTCACTCACCTCCCATGTCCTACTCAGCAAAGCATCATTAAAGCGTCTTTTCTTTTTAGCAAGCTAGGAACACCTTTAACTCCTTAATCACTAATGTCCTCCTATACAGTGAGAGGATTGTGAGATGACGCCAAGCGTGCACTAGAGATCACCAACATAAACCATGTAGTCAGCTAATGGCTCAGTCATATGCTTGTAGAGTCCCAATTAAATATTATACATATTCCAGAAATTAAATTGAGCTAAATAAGACTTAGTAACAAATAATTTGTACAATAATGAAGCAGTACATTAGCCAGACATTCTACCACAGAGCAGCCTATAGGAATTTGATAATAAAACAAAATGTTACACAAAAACTTCTGAATCAGAGTCATAATAACAAAATGTGTTACAAAAAAGGTCTGGTTATTGGTATTGACTGTTAGGCCTGTTCATTTGTCATTACTGATGAAAGTCCAAATGTCATGCATTTAGATATTCTGGATATTCTACTACTTTACTTGGACATTTAGCAAAGATAAACACTTTGTAACAGTAGGTCATGGCAAATGCTATAGCCTATCACTATCATTGTAATGAAGTATATCGTTTTTTAATAGTGATGGCTCTACCGTATACCAGTGCTTCCAAAGCTATAAGTTACTGTACCATGATCTGACTTTTGTTCTGTCCAAAATACCCACATTAGGTTTTAAGCAATAACCCTATTATTGTCGTCTGAATCAACGCAAATACTCCATGTGGGTAAAAGTACTCCTTTGGTCCCATTACCCCAGTTTGGCAACCACTGGTCTATAAAACATGTCTTAAATAATGCTTGTACCTCAATCTCGCAGTGTTTCTTGGATTTATAGCACCGATTGATTGTTTTACCTGTCTACAACGAAAGGAGCTTTGCTGCGTACAAGCTTCAATCGGTTCATGGCGCTTGTTACAGTAGCAGTAGTCTGAACCACACAAAATGTTATTTGTGCTACAGTATTTCGCAAGTCACCCCGAGTTACTGTCGACATGCAAACTGGTTTCTATTTGTACTTCTTCCCCACAACATTTTCGTCTCAATACATTAACAATGCATTTATAGTCATGCGCGAATGTATTTATTTCAAAATGCAAGACTATGCGATATAGGTTTGGGCCATTATTATTTTGTTATTCACCAGCTAAAACTTTCGATATTGGCATCATGTGTTCCACAGCATAGCTGGGGCACCCACTGCAAGCACTCGCTCATAGTCACGCTCATGCGCATTGACGGCTGCCTGTGCAATTTGTCAGTACTCGTGGGAGAATTTGGGTAAGAAACATACAAATTAAAACAAATGTACTTAAGGATAAAACAATTACTGCACGAAATTATGTATTATATTAACGAGTAATCTATTGTGTTATACTTTCGTTAGAGGTTTATTGCGACAGAATTGAACCAAAACTTAGCAATAAGTACAAAACGACTGGACGTGTCATCAATAATATCAGCCAGGAAGAGCTTCACTGTAGAGCGTCAATCTATTGCATTCTAAAATTGTAACAAAAGTTACGTCGAAAATTGCTGCAGTAGATAGAAAATGTGTTGCGCTACATTTATTGTCTATTGGGGACGTATATAATAATGGTATAGTGTACTCTTTCAAGAATAATGCATGCTTCAATTTAATTCCCTGTTATGGCTGGGGAGAGAGGAGGAACTGTGCGCTTGACAAGCGATCTGGACTAAAATATTTATTACCATTTCCTCCCAAAAAGCTTTCAAGGCAGTTAAAATATTATTTTTGTTGTATTGCAACGAGTCTGAAGGCCTGCCGGTGAGAATTATATAGAGTATATTCCAGCTCCGCCATTTTGGGAAACTGCCTTTAAAACACATTAAATAGTATCACAGCAAAGAAAAGTGTTTATTTCTGATACAATGCATGATTGGCGTCTTGCTAACATACATCACTACATATCGGTAACACTCGTAGTTGGAATACAAAGAAAATGGTAACTGGTTGCGCCCAAACGAATCATTTAATTCCACTCGTAATAAAAACTATTTGACTCAGAGAGCTCGAAATAAATATTTTTTAACGCTCATAACCAAAATGGTCATCTGATTAAAAAATTAAACCCACATTTTGAAAAACATGTCACATTCCACACGCGGAATTTTCCTTTGTAATATAATATTTTTTGATCATTTAAAAAAGTATTCCCACATTCGATTCATTTTTTACGCTAAAAAGGCACAGGGTTACAATCCTTCAAATAGTTTGCGGTGGAATTGTAATTTTGGGTACGCCAAATTGAAGTTACTTTCATATTGCAATTTCAAATGACTGTCAGCGATTTGCTGTTGATATTGCTAAATAAATGCCTATACTTGCTTAGGCGCATTCATACCACACACATTATAGAACATATCCTACCCAAGTGTCACTAAATCTATTTGAGATATATTAATATTGAGTCATCGTATTCCATGAACTATCGATAATTCATAATTTCTATGAAATAGCCTACGTTAGACATTCGTCTCCATTTTTTGTTCTGTGATTTCATTGTTGAATAGGGTCTGAAAGTTTCAGACGCTATCTAATTCTAGTCAGCAATGACCTCTAGTGGTTAGTGCACGTCATTGAATAAAAATGTTGCAGGCCTTCCGCTGTTACATTTCGTCAATAGTGAAATGTTTTTGCAAAGCGTCATTGTGAAACGTTACGTCTGTTTTAATTTTAACTGGTATTTGCGAAGGCATGCGTTTAGAATGTTTAGAAGTTC
Organism: Umbra pygmaea; assembly: GCA_016801145.1. Classification (NCBI taxonomy): domain Eukaryota; kingdom Metazoa; phylum Chordata; class Actinopteri; order Esociformes; family Umbridae; genus Umbra; species Umbra pygmaea. The sequence goes on from JACXGM010019691.1 coordinate 15,586, forward strand.
ATGCTTACATGCCTTTTAAAGTGAGTTAATATAGATTTAGAAGCCTTTGTCATTTTCATTTCCAGTTCATATTGTGTGGCCTTCCTTTATTATTGTCTGTTTCAGATATCCCCATTTTAACATGGATGAGACTACAAATGCAGCTGCAAATGCAGTCGCCCCTGATTTTGATGTGTATGATGCCATGGACTGGACAGATGGCGTTGGAACTCTGCCTGGTAGTCAGCTAAAGGTACATGTTACTACAATCACACAAAATGAATGTTGCCATTTGTGAGTAATTCTAGATTTTTTTAATGTTATACTTGTATGTAAAATCACAACATTAATGTCTCATAAAATGTAAAAACAACACATAAATCGAACAGGTTTCATGTGTGTCCACACACCTGAAAATAAAGTGCTCCAAAATATTAAGGGAACACTCAAATCACACATCGGGTCCTGATAAAAGAAACATATTAAAAAACAAAATCTTGAACCATATGAGCGCCCCTCACCATCTCCCATCTTTCCAAGGTGTTGCAGAGCTGCCAACAAGGCAGGGTTAGTGGGAATTTGGAGGGGAGAAAAATAGTGGAAGAAAATAAGAAACAAATAAATAAAAATCTTTACTCTACATGTTGTCATTTGTTGAGATCAGTCACCAACCGATTGAGGGCTGGATTCAAACTCAAAACAAAAACGAAACAATTGAAATCACAGGCTGTTCCAACTTGCGTGAACTTCATCACAGCAACTCATAATGTGACTCAGTAGTGTGCATGGCCCCCACGTGCAACATCTGGGCATGCTCCTGATGAGACAGCGTCTGTGGCTCTCAATTGGATTCAGGTCTGGGGAAAATGAATGCCAGTCAATGGCATCAATGCCTTCGTCATCCAGGAACTGCCTACACACTGGCCACATGAGCCCGGGCATTGTCCTGCACCAGGAGGAACCCAGGGGGCACTGCACCAGCGTAAGATCTGACGATGGGTCTATGGATTTAATCACAGTACCTAACAGCAGTCAGTGTACCGTTGGCTAGCACGTGGAGGTCTGTGTGACCCTCCAAGGGTATGCCTCTCCAGACCATCAATGATCAACTGCCAAACCAGTCATGATGGATGATGTTGCAGGCAGCATAGCGTTCACCACGGCGTCTCCAGACACTTTCACGTCTGTCACATTTGCTCAGTGTGAAACTGCTCTCATCTGTGAAGAGAACGGGGCGCCAATGGTGGACCTGCCAATTCTGGTGTTCTCTAGCGAATGCCAATTGAGCTGCACAGTGCTGAGCTGTGAGCACAGGTCCCAGTAAAGGACGTCGGGCCCTCATGCCACCCTCATGGAGTCTGTTTCTGACAGTTTGGTCAGAAACTTGCACACCAGTAGCCCACTGGAGGTCATGTTGTAGGGCTCTGGTATTGCTCTTCCTGTTCCTCCTCGCACAAAGGAGCAGATACTGGTTTTGCTGCTGGGTTGATGCCCTTCTATGGCCCTGTCCAGGTCTCCTTGTGTAACGGCCCGTCTCCTGGTATGAGACTGTACTGGCAGACACAGCAAACCTTCTTGTCATCCTGGAGGAACTGGACTACCTGTGCAACCTGAATGGGCTGCAGGTAACGCCTCATGCTAGCAGTAGTGAAAAGGACATTAGCAAAATGCAAAACTGAAGAAGAATCAGTCAGGAAGGATAAGGAGAGAGCAATTATCAATGGCCACCACCTGCAAAACCATTCCCTTTTTGGGGGTTGTCTTGCTGTTGCCTCTTCGATGCACCTGTTGTCACTTTCATTTGTACCAAAACAGGTGACATTGATTCACAATCACTTAAGCTTCCTAACTGGACAGATTGATATCCCTGAACTTTAATTGACTTGGTGTTATACTATGATGATTGTGTATTCTTTGAGCAGTGTAAAAAGTGTATATATATATACATATTTAATTAATTTGATCAGGGTAGTATACCCAAGAATAGCAAACATGTAAATCTTTGCATGTTGAAAAAATAAAGCAAATAAGATTTTTATTAGTTGATACATGATACTATCTGGTTTTTTTCTTGTGAGCCAATTACCAAGTCATTTAGTTTGTAAGTGTTATTTAGATAAAAATACAGATGTACTGTATATTTCAAAGGAAATGTTTGACAGAACACAGAAACTATACTTTTTTAAATATGGCCTCTTTCCTGTCACCTCAATAGTTGATTCACGGTCACACTGATGCTAGAACAGCCTTGTTCCCTTACGGACCATTACTGTGTAAATGGCTTACTCAAATATCTTAATATGAATGCACTATTGACAAGTCACTATGGATAATACTGTAAGATATGTTTCAGAGAAAGATCTCACATTTTGTTAATATTACAGTCTGCATTCAATGCCAAAAAATTTACTTTTCTTACTTTTTCATTTCTTCATATTTGTTTAAAGGTCAGCAGTGAGCACCCACTTTAGGATTGCTTAATTGCAGGTTGCATGAATAAAGTATAAGGCCAGGCACTAATGTTATCTATTTTATTCACTATAAAATATTTATATTAAAAATAACCTTTGTCAATTGAAATTAGACAAAAATAAACAGTAAATCTAGTATTTAAGCTTTGGTAAGTCACTAACTGTAACACACTTGGATGGTGGTTGTGTGTAGTGGATGTAGGGTGTAACACACTTGGATGGTGGTTGT
>JACXGM010019692.1:0-18264 GCA_016801145.1 Umbra pygmaea
AGTAGCTTACCATACCAGTGACGTAGCCGATTTTTGAAATCCAAAATGGCGGCGCCCATGTAACAAAAACAACCCTTTCAACATATCCGTTTATCCCTTTTAACAAATTTAGCCATTTTAATCATTGTACCAATGAGAATAAAAAAAAATGTCTGTTATATCACCTTTACATAAAATTCCAGTTCAGTTCATCTTTAAAGGCAGAGTGTGGGCGCTACTACCTTGGCCTGCCTGCTGTACTGACCTGTCTTTGATTGAGAATATGTGGCACATGAAGTTCAACATAAGGCAATGAGGCCCTGTCTAGTTGCACAGCTGAAGACATGCATAACGGATGACAATGGGAATATTCTGCTAGCCTTAACCTAACCAACTGGTATTTTCAGTGCCCAAATGCTTTGTAAGTAAAAGAAATGATGTTACACAGTGGTAAGCTGACACAACTGGATGGGACTCGCCACAGGAGTGTTTAGCCCCATCTTGTGGTCAGACTGGGACATTTTTCAAGTATTCCAATTGTACACTTTTTTTCTATTTCTATGTGATTACAGCTTCATTACATCAGCTGTCCCTTGTTCTCTAATCGGTGTTCGTTACACGTAGCCCCCTGCCTAATTGTTAGTGTGCATCATTGTCTTCCTGTAACCGGAGTGAGTACCAGTGTGATGTTTACTCTAAGCATTAATTCATGTTTGTGCCGATATTACGTTAATTATCGCAGGGAATGTATGTTACAATAATGTGTGTATTTAGTATGGTAAGTTTGGTTTAACTGTTATTTTACAAGGCAAGTTGACTGAGAACTCTTTCTCATTTGCAGCAACAGCCTGGGGGATGTGAGGGAGAGGAGGGCGAGAGTACAAGTATAGGAGTGTTGCTGACTTGTGTCTGTGCCACGTTATGCACTGTACGCAACTGATTTCGGATATATGTGCTAAATGTGAGTTGAGTCAGATCTCCGGCTACACCTGGTATTCTAAGGGAATAAAAATGTTATTCGTGAAGCTCCTGCATTCAGCCTCCTGCTTTCAACCGCAACATCACACCTTGTTACATAAACAGTCGACTGTTTATTAGTGTACCTTTATAAAAATAAAACATATTCAAGAATTCACAGTAAAACATCACATAATGTGTTAATAATCTGTTTTTAATATAGTACAGGGTTAATAGAATTTTCAAATAACTCTTTTGTTTTGCATTTTCCATACTGTCACAACTTTTTCAGAATTGGGGATGTAAAACAATATTCATTATAGAAGAATGATCGCAAAGTTGTCTATAAGTTCCATGGAGTTGCTTAGCCTCACCTTCCTTACAGAGAAAAAACATCTAATTATTTTTCTAAAGTCTATGGACATCAACCCTCCCTGAAGAAATGATTTAAAGAATGTGCACCCAGAAATAGTATGTTCATCAGAGACCTTTGAGACAGGGCAGTTTGCCAGTACGGTGGAGGTAGAGAAGTGGCTGCACAAACCCACAGATCACATCAATGCACAAACAAATGGTAATTGCCATATAGAATATAAGTGTGCTAAAAACATGGTGAAAACAAAACAACACAATCTCCGGGAGGTAGTTCACAATCATAACCACCTGAATAATAAAAATGATCTTAAATGCCCTTATCTTCATGTCATTTGTCCCCTCTCGCTCCCTGTCTCCCGGCCCAGGACGTTTCAGAGCCCACAGAACTGAGAGGCAGCAGAATACCATCAGAAAAAACAAGATGAAGTTCTGAACAAAGAAACAATAGTAGTATATTGATGTATTACTCATTTTCATACAGAACAAACAGGAACTAATCACCATAAGCCAGACAACAGCACAGCACCCTATCTTGTATCTCAGAGGTTTGTACTTCAGGAAGGTTACAGGGTGGACCACGGCAAGGTACCGCTCTACGCAGACACAGCTTTGAAACAGGGTCCGGCCAGTTTTCACGAAACCAGTGTAAAAAAATGAATAAACAGCAACTTTCGGGATGTGTATTACAATAAACCATGTAACAGATGATACACAGAAGAACATCTCAGACACACTCAAGTTGAGAGCAAAAAACTCTGCTGTCATTTTCTCTCTCGTTCCGGTCAACATCAGCCACAGAATGTAAAAATTGGTGGGGAGACTGAGGATGATGTTGATTGAATAACAAGCAGTTATGAATGTACATATGGCAGACATGTCCTCCACGGAACAAATGTTTGCTGCAGAGATGTTCATGTTTTTATCTTCCAATTTGGTTTGTGAGCTTCAATATTCTCCAGAAAAAAGGATTTCTCCCTATTTTTCAGATTAATTGGCACAATAAAACATGTACAGTATTAATCAACATAACATTCCAAGTGAGGAAATTCAGAAAATGAATATTAGCACAAAATGTCATGCCAAATTTATTTGAAGTATCTAATAAATGACCATATTCAATCAATTTAAAATTGTTTCTTATCATGTCCTACATTAAAACATTTCCAACATAAACAAACCTGAAACGTGACTTCTTGTCTTGCGTAGGAGCAATGTTAGCTTGACAAGATGAAGCAGGAGCGCAGTCAATCTTCAGTCATTCAGTCACTCAAAAGTCCCATCAATCTGTCAAATCTGTCGGCTCTCCACTGGCTTTATGAACAACATCAGGCATGCAAATTTAATTGTTTGTATAAACTTTACCAGATCATCTTTATATACACGCAAGGGGTGGTCAACTACAGACATGTCACCTAAGTCAAAACATTAGCTGCTTGTTTGATTACACCGCATTCCAAATTATTATGCAAATTATATTTTACACTGATATTCCTTAATATTCGATGCAAATGTCAGTATAATTTTCAAGTCATCAACCGTTAGGGTATAAGTTGAATTTCATTGAACAAAACACCCAATGAACACAGTATTTTTTTCCAAAATAAAAAACTCAAAATGAATTATTATGTTTCAAAACATTTTATAGGTTGTAAATGGTCATTTGTTGAATTTGCAGCATTAGGAGGTAATATTTACTGAAATCAAAAGCTATTACAAACAAACCCATCTTAACAGGGCAAGGTACATGTTAACATATGACCCCGTCTTTGATATCAGCTTCACAATTCTCGCATCCAAAGAACTAGTGAGTTTCTGCTTGAAGCCTTTGAAGGATGTCCGAATAGCTTTCCTGAGCCGCTGTTTTAATGCAAACAGCCTCCCAATCTCATCGACCTTTTGCTTGAGGATGCTCCAAAGGTTCTCTATAGGGTTGTCGCAGGATCATAAGGTGCCACACATTTGATGTGTTGGCTGAAATGCATAGAGATGTCATTACAATCACAGATAATGGTTCAAATTTGGTGAAGGCTTTCAGTGTCTCTGCAGAAGTTTAAAGAACCATTCAAGATAGCAAAGAAGAGGCTGAGAAAGAACAGGAGTGAGACATGGTCTTCATAAATATCACAGACATCTTAAATGAAACAGCAGAAGACTACAGTCTCCCACCTCATCAGCCTTCCACATCTTCAACCTGGTTGCCTTAAGAGACATTGAGACATTGCTTTGACCCAGACAGAGCACTTTAAATGATCAAGATCAATGACTGTCAAATGCCAGACACTATGGAACAAGCAACACAGGAGCACTCAAGCTTCAGACATCATCAAAGACAAGCTAGGATACCAGCTGATAGTTCCCAGTCCAACAAGGTGGAACTCCACTTACCATGCCATGGAACACTTGAATACCTGTATCCTGACAAAAGAAAAAGACTTCCAGGAAACCTGTGCGAAGCTTTAGGTGACTCGTTTCAAAGTGGCAGAACTCACCTTCATACAATAGTATGTTCAGGTAAATATTACCTTTATTTTGATATGTAGTAGGGTGTAATGGTACGCCTAACCCACTGTATTAAGTATGATAAAGTATCTGGATACTTCCGATCACTGAGAACAAGAACAGTTCTCAATGCACTCCAAAATCTACCGATGACGAAGAGCTTCCTTGTAATGTCCAGCCCTTGATGGGCTGTGAAGGAACTCTGTTTCGTTTAGTTGCTCCCCTATGTGTCTTGTTCCCAGTGTGCATGTATTTTGTTCTTAATGTTTTTTTGTGATATATACACAGTGGTTTAGTTAGTCTGTTTCCTTTCACATATGTTCCTGTTACATGTGCCATTATCTCCCGTATATGCTTTGTATTCCTGTTTTGCCCCACGAGGCAGTGTTGCTTTCACAAAGTCCTTTGACATTAAACCACATTTAGTATTGCATCTCCTTCGCGCGTGTCTTTTATTCCTTATACTATGGAGGGTAACCGGGACAGATTGACCGACCTTCAACACATGAAACAGCGAAGGTGCACTGACGGAGCCGAGACGGGATTTCCCCTCTCTCTCAGTGGGAAGTTCTTCGGGGGGACGTTGCCTACATGCTCTCGTTCTTCCTCCGTAACCGGGAGTGAGCAGCCTATCGAGCGGATCCGACTCACCTCCATGTGGGACGTCGACAGCTCCGACGAGGAGTACTTCCGCATGGAGGAACAGGAGGTTTCCGAGGGCTGCTCCGAGGGGTAGGAGGACATCTCCCTATCGGAGGAGGAGGAGACGGAAGGAGATGCCTACCGGGACTACGTTAGGAGGGCCTGGAATCTCCTTATGGGCAAGATCCAGGGAGCTAGCCCTCCCGGTAGGTCCCCTAGCAAGCACATTAGTTTCCAGGCTAATGCTAGTAGACCCTGTGTTAGCTTACAGGCTAACATGCCCCGTAGCTTTCAGGCTAGCATTTTGCCTACTTTCCAGGCCAGTAATTCTTTTAGCGTACAGGCTAGTAGCTCTCCCATGTAGACTACTAGCTGTTGTAGCACTGCTAGTTCCTCCAGAGCCCTAGCCAGGCCCCCTAGCATAGCGGTTAGCACCCCTATTGTCAAGGCTAGCTCCCCTAGTGCTAAGGCTAGGTCCCCTAGCATAGGGGCTAGCTCCCCTAGCGTGCTGGCTAATGCTTTCCCTAGCTTCCCGACTAGTAGGGCCCCTAGTAGCAAGGCTAGCTCCCCTAGGCTTCCCCTTCTTTCCCACGTCAGGGATCCCATACCCAGCATAGGGAGGGTCAGGGGTCTACAGAGGAGGCAGGAGGTTAGCCCACTAGCCCACAGGGACCTGGTGGACCTCGCGATTTCCCGGCTAGAGGGTCCGGCTCTTTCCTTCGCCCTGACCCTCTGGGAGGCAGACCAACCTTTCCTGGAGGACCACCAAAGCTTCACCCGCCTGCTGCAGGACATGTTCGGGCCGCTCCACAAGATGGCGGACAAGCTCCTCTCCAAGACGGGCTCTCAGCCACAGCCTCCAGCAGCCTGCCCTCAGCCTCCAGCAGCCTGCCCTCAGCCTCCCACTCAGTCGCTGACGCCACCGTCCGGACCCCCGTTGCTGACGCCACCGTCCGGACCCCCATCGCCGACGTCTGGACCCTCGTCGCCGATGCTGAAACTCCCAGACACCCTGCCGCCAGGGCTCCCAGACACCCTGCCGCCAGGGCTCCCAGACACCCTGCTGCCAGGGCTCCCAGACACACTGCCACCAGGACTCCCAGACACCCTGCCGCCAGGGCCCGTTGAACTGCCTCTCCCCTGGCCGCATGAACTTCCTCTCCCCTGGCCGCCTGAACTTCCTCTCCCCTGGCCGCCTGAACTTCCTCTCCCCTGGCTGCCTGAACTGTCTCTCCCCTGGCCGCCTGAACTGCCTCTCCCCTGGCCGCCTGAACTTCCTCTCCCCTGGCCGCCTGAACTTCCTCTCCCCTGGCCGCCTGAACTTCCTCTCCCCTGGCCGCCTGAACTGCCTCTCCCCTGGCCGCCTGAACTGCCTCTCCCCTGGCCGCCTGAACTGCCTCTCCCCTGGCCGCCTGAACTGCCTCTCCCCTGGCTGCCTGGACTGCCTCTCCCCTGGCCGCCTGAACTGCCTCTCGCCTGGCCCTCTGTCCCTCCTGACCCTGGGCCCTCTGTCCCTCCTGACCCCGGGCCCTCTGTCCCTCCTGACCCCGGGCCCTCTGTCCCTCCTGACCCCGGGCCCTCTGACCCTCCTGACCCCGGGCCCTCTGACCCTCCTGACCACGGGCCCTCTGACCCTCCTGACCCCGGGCCCTCTGACCCTCCTGACCCCGGGCCCTCTGACCCTCCTGACCCCGGGCCCTCTGTCCCTCTTGACCCCGGGCCCTCTGGGGTTCTGTAATGTCCAGCCCTTGATGGGCTGTGAAGGAACTCTGTTTTGTTTAGTTGCTCCCCTATGTGTCTTGTTCCCATTGTGCATGTATTTTGGTCTTAATGTTTTTCAGTATACATACACGGTGGTTTAGTTAGTCTGTTTCCTTTCACATATGTTCCTGTTACGTGTGCCATTATCTCCCATATATGCTTTGTATTCCTGTTTTGCCACATAAGGCAGTGTTGCTTTCACAAAGTCCTTTGACATTAAACCACGTTTAGTATTGCATCTCCTTCGCGCCTGTCTTTTATTCCTTATACTATGGAGGGTAACCGTGACATTCCTGAAAGTACAACACATGAGTCCCTGCTACTGTAGCTTGTTACTTCACTATTTCAGAGTGGCAGAGTATCCACCCGAACACAAAATAATTGCAAACTAGGCTATTGTCCATCATTATTCAGTTAATTTCATAGTAGCCATCAGGGGCACAACTGCACATTTTCTGAGGGATATGCAAGGGCTTCATTAGTTGCACAAGGTGTGCTTGAACTGGAACACATGAAATACCTGAACTGGCTAGGGGTTTGTTAAGTTGGACTGCATGTGAAATACATGACAAAGTCAGAAGAATGGTCCAAAACATTAAGAGAAGAGATCATCACTGTTCACAAACAAGGAACAGGATACAAAAAGATAGTAAAGGCCGTGAATGGTCCCAGAGACACCAAGGGAAACATAGTTTGCAAGTTAAATGAGAAGGGAACAGTGCTTACACTAACTGGATGGGGCAGAAAAAGGAAGCTACCAATGGCTACAACCAGATTCTGAGACAGCAGGTTGTGAAAAACCCTTCAGTGACTGCAAAAGAACTGTAGCAAGACTCCGTGGCAACAGGCACAAAGGTTTCAGTGAGCACAGTAAGGCGTGTACTTTATGCAGAATATTTCCATGCCAGAACTCCATGACGACCACCACTACTGACCCAAAAACACAAGAAAATCAGCTTGTTTATGATCAAAACCATATAAAGATGCCACAGTGGTTTTAGGATTCTGTTCTGTGGAACGTTTTGGCAGAATGGATGTCTGGATGAATAAGAATGAAACGTACACTGAAAAGGACTCTCTGCCCACATTCAAGCATGGTGGTTGCTCGGTGATGCTCTGGCACAGGAAACCTGCAGTGTGTGGAAAGTAAGATGGATTTGTAGAAGTATCAGGAAATCCTAGGACAAAATGGCATTCCGGTGGTGAGGAAGCTGAAGCTTGGGCATCATTGGACCTTCCAACAGGACAATGAGCCCAAGCATACCTCAAATTACACCAAGGCTTGGTTGCAGAAGAAGTCTTGGAAGATTGTACAGTGACCATCACTGTCATTTGACATGAACCCCATGAAAATTTCTGGTGGGATTTGAAGAATGCGGTTGTAAACCCAAGAATATTACTGAACTGGAGGGCGTTGTTCATGAGGAACGGTGTTATGTCCATTCTGTGAATGATGTGTATTTGTGTTTGCCTTTGTTGTTTTGATCACTCTGTCCCACTTTATGGCAGTGTGTGTGTGTGACACTTTCTCTCTAGCAGGTGTGGCTGGCTCAGCCACCGCTGACGTACGAACCCCCTGCTTAGCCGCCGCTGATGTACGGACCCCCTGCTCAGCCGCTGCTCACATACGGACCCCCTGCTCTGCCGCAGTGTGACAGAGCTCCCAGACACCTTACCTGTGACAGGGCTCCCAGACACCCTGCCTGTGACAGGGCTCCCAGACACCCTGCCTGTGCCAGGGCTCCCAGACACCCTGCCTGTGCCAGGGCTCCCGGACACCCTGCCTGTGCCAGGGCTCCCAGACATCCTGCCTGTGCCAGGGCTTCTAGACACCCTGCCTGAGCCAGGGCTCCCAGACACCCTGCAGCCAGGGCTACCAGACACCATGCAGCCTGGGCTCCCCTAGACACCCTGCAGCCAGGGCTCCCAGACACCCTGTAGCCAGGGCTCCCAGACACCCTGCAGCCAGGGCTCACAGACACCCTGCAGCCAGGGCTCCCAAACACCCTGCCGCCTGGGCTCCCAGTCCTGTCTGTCCCAGAGCCCACTGTTTCGCCATTCCCTGGGCTCTCTGAACTGCCTGTCCTCGGGCTCACTGAAATGCCTGTCCCCGGGCTCACTGGACTGCCTGACACTGGGCCCTCTTGTAGCTCCTGACCCCGGGCCCTCTGTCCTTCCTGACCCCAGGGCCTCTGTCCCTCCTGACCCGGGCCCTCTGTCCCTCCTGACCCGGGCCCTCTGTCCCTCCTGACCCCAGGGCCTCTGTCCCTCCTGACCCTGGGCCCTCTGTCCCTCTTGACCCGGGCCCTCTGTCCCTTTTGACCCCGGGCTCTCTGAACTGCCTGGCCCTTCCTAAGGTTTGGCCACCCCAGTGTGGTGGCCTTTGTGGGGGGGCTTCTGTCACACCCAGCCCCGGGAGGGCTGAGGAATTGAAATGAGAAAGGGACTCCTTATATACTTGGTTATTTCCTGTGTGTAACGTTTCAGTTCCCCTTTGTGTCCCTTCCATGCATTGCATGTTGTTTTAGTTGACCTTGTTCCAGTTTTTTCCCCCCTATTATTCTTGGCAGCATTCTAGCAACTACGACGTGTAAGTTTGTTTGGTTTACATGAATTGAACTATAGGCGTTCTGTATATTCTCTGTCATAGAATCTAAGTGTCCGTGCCACTATAGAGCACGTTGCTAGTCTCTCGTATATCGTCATGCTTCCGTTTCCTGCCAGAAGCATACCTGTATACATTAACTCTTGGACTTGTGTTCTAATAATTCATTATGGATTACTATCACCCCCTTGCAATCGGATCTCCCTCTCTCAAACCCACACAACACCGTGACAGTACACCACTAATTTATTTACTGGCACAGGTAGTTACGTTTCCTGCTTTAGACAATCTACTTTCTGGTAGTAGGGATGTAAAATGGGGGCTCGTCCAGGATCTATTGAATAGCCTATGCTCATGTGGTGTGTGTTGTTGTTATTTTTGATTGTTGTCGGTGGTTCAGGATGGCTGCCTTTGAGTTGTAAACATTTTTGGCCAACCCTACGTGGGAGGTATTTCATAAATGACACAAAGTGGACCTACAGTCCTTAGCGGAACATTTTGCTGTGTCCATGCCAAACAGCATGGTAAAGGCTGAATGTAAGAGGATTGTGCTGGAGGTGTTAATTAAGCACCAGGTGTTGGTGCTGCCACTGCCTGATCCTAGTGCCCTTGCTGTGGAGGAAGTCGCTACAGCTGTAAGTCTTGCTCACTGATTTGCATGAAGGACCAGAAAACGTCTTGCCATGGGAGATTCCAAGTCACAGTTTAGCGAACGTAGCACAGCGTTCGTGGTTTGACTGGTCGAGTCTATTATTCCAAGACGGCACCTGCCTGTATAGGCAAATGGTCTTTCAAACTATCTTTTGAATAAACTATCTGTACACTTATAAAGTTCTCAATGCTTCGGTTTGTATGTAGGGACCTTTATTATGCTATCGTGGAAGTGTGGTGCTGTTTTGAGCCTTGTTAGTGGTATAAAATAGTGATTTATTTTTACTTCATCCATGCCCTCACAACTAGCATAACAAGGTAATTATCAGTTTTCACTAAAACTGGGCACATTTGATTAGCATGAAAACATATCCCAGAGAACGGTCGACTCGGTACCCATGTGTCATTAACCCCTAGGTTCATTTTGCACTGGAATTGTCGTTTAAGAGCAAAGAACTCTGCTGCAATTTTCTCTCTCGTTCTGGTCAGCATCAGCCACTGAATGTAGATATTGGTGGGGAGACAGAGGAAGATGTTGAATGAATAAGAAAGCAGTAAGGAATGTGAGTGTGGAGGACAGGTCATTGTTGAAAGAGCTGTTAGAAACAAAGATGTCTTTACCTTCCATATAGAATTTTGAGCTTCAATATTCTGCAAAAATAAGGATTTCTTTTGAAATGGCCCAGCAAAACATGAATGACTAAACATTCCATTTCAAGTATGTAAATTCAGAAAATCAGTATAAACCTAAAATATTATGTTAAAAACCATCCACTCAATGTTTTATGTAAAATATCTAAATAATTACCATATTACAGCAATCTTACATTGTGTCTTACCATGTCCTATATCAAAACATTTATAAAATTAACAAACCTGAAATGAGTCTTCTTATCTTTGGAAGTGTAGCTGCAATGTTACAGTAAGTCTGAGAGCAGATCATCCACATTGATTTGAATTGGAATGGCCTTTCTAAACATTCTATTTCTATGGTGCAGACCCAGTCCTATGAATTTGGAAATGGATACTGCTTCTCCACTGTCTGGATGCAAATTGACCTGCAAATTGAATACATTATGTAAAATTACCTAATAATTTTTTTTATACATGAAAAAGGAGGTCATGGGTGTAGACAAATAAAGGTAAAATGAGTAAAGTGAGTAAAATGGAGCATTCCAGGTGGGCTGCTTCCAGTGAAGTAGGCCAAGAAAAGCAATAGACAGTTTTCACGTTGATGTTATGCAGAGATGCGTGCGAATCGCAATTGCAAAAGAAAGCAGCTCACCCATTGTCAGAAGGTCATCAACAACATTTGCAATCAAAATTTTTCAACCCCCATTGGAAATCTGGTTGATTGTCGAAATGTTCAGCTGTTTGCAATGAACAAACAAAAGCAATTTAAATATTTCAACACAACAATGCATCAAGTGGCTTCCACAAATTCAATTACAAATGCAACTGATAAAAACATCTCAAAATGTTTTAACTCTTTCATGGCAAGCATCATTAGTACTTAGTAGAGCACTCTTTTGCTGTTATGACCTGCTGCAAATGAGATGCATAGTCAGACACCAGCCTCTGGCATCTCTCATGAGCAATGGCCTCCAGTTCAGTAAAATTCTTGGGTTGCATGCTGCAACCACCTTCTTCATATCTCGCCAGAGGGTTCTGGCCAGTTGACTGTGATGGCCACTGTAGAATCATCCAGGACTTTTTTGCAACCAAGCCTTGGTGGAATTTAAGGGTATGATTGGGATCATTGTCCTGTTGGAAGGTCCAATGACGCCCAATCTTCATCTTCCTCACAGATGGCGTGACGTTTTCTCCTAGGATTTCCTGATACTTAAAAGAATCCATCTTGCCTTCCACACGCTGCAGGTTTCCTGTGCCAGAACATCACCGAGCCACTACCATGCTTGAATGTGGGCAGAGAGTCCTTTTCAGTGTATGTTTCATTCTTATTCCTCCAGACATACCGCAGATCCATTGTGCCAAAAGGTTCCATAGAACCGAATCCTAAAACCACTGTGGCTTCTTTATATGATTTTGAGCATATTGGAGCAGATTTTTCTTGTGTTTTTGGGTCAGTAGTGGTGTCTTTCTTGGAGTTCTGGCATGGAAACCTTTTGAGTTTATTATGCACCTTACTTCCTACACTGAAACATCAGTGCCTGTTGCCACCAAGTCTTGCTGCAGGTCTCTTGCGGTCATTCAAAGTTTTTTTACAACCTGCAGTTTCAGAAATCTGGTTACAGCCATTGATAGCTTTGTTTTTCTGCCCCGTCCAGGTAGTGTAACCACCATTCCCTTAAATTTAACTTGCAAACTATGCTTCTTTAGTATACAGTGTCTCTGGGAACATTCAGTGCCTTCGCTATCTTTTTGTATCCTATTCATTGTTTGTGAGGGGCGATGATTTCTTAACTTTCCATTCTTTTGACTTGTTGTTTGACATGTTTCTCACACACAGTGAAACGTGACACTCAACAAACCCCTAGCCAGTTCAGGTTTATCTTGTGTTCTGGCTCATAGCTGGTACAACTAATGAAGCCCTTGATTAGTTGCATCAGGTGTACTTGAGACAACACCTGTTTTGCATATTTGTGCTGTTGTGAGGGATTCTATTCAGGGGATTGGATGATTTTGAGACTGGAAAAGCAATAATGAGTTGCATTGTCAGTTAAATTTGGGAAACCACTATTTCACTTACTTTTGTTTGATTTGTTCATTGCAAACAGCTGAAAGTCTGTACATTTTTACAATAAACTTGACTTGCAATGGGTTTGAGTAATTTCATTGGTTGTGGTTGAGTTATAAAACCATCAACATGTTGTGTTGTGCATTTGGGTGCCAAACCGGAAACACAACCACAAAGGGTGTTAATTTTGTTTGTACACCTGCGATGGACACTGTTTCTAATGCAAACCATTACAGTTGGTTGCTGCAAGCAAAAATAGTGCACAAGGTGCACAAAGGTACAACATTAATTAACACCTCACAAGTCTTTTGGGATTATTTCATATGACTTAACATTAGTTAGCTAATATTGCTAATATTAATTTTATGTAGGTATTTCAGTGTTTTAGTTTCACCTAACTAGCTAATTACATTGTTGTTATAATATAATATATTATCTGTTTTTCCTTTGGTTTAACTAACAGTAGGTAGCAGATTACAAGATAGCAAATGTTAGGTATCTTTGAAAATCCAAAACTACATTTCAACTGTAACTAGCCATGTCGAGTTGATGACAAGTACAGTTATTCACTGCATTTAGTCATGGAAATATATAATTTCAGGAAGGTATATTAGTAGCACATACCATACATGCAGGTTGTTGTTAGAATACAGTTTGTTTTGTTTATATCTGCCAATGTCTTGTAGAGCTCCATTTTCTGCCCTTGTTGTTGGCAAGGAAGCACCTATTTTTATCACATACAAATCATCCAGTTGAAATTCATACACACATGTAATATTATAATTAAGTATAAAAAATAGTACGATAATTGTTCATCATTATAATTTCATTTTTAATGTGTAGACACTAAATAAACTGCTCAAAGAAATTAAGGGAGTACTCAAATCACACATCCGGTCTCGATGACCGAAAAATATTAAAGATCAAAACCTTAACTGTACATTGTGTAATTTGTTGAGAACAAAATGACGTAACAATGGTCAATGGAAACCAAAATCACCAACTGACTGAGCGGTGAATTAAAATACAAAAATCAAAGGAAACAATTGAAATCACAGCATGGTGCTGGGCTGTGAGCACAGGTCTCACTAGAGGACACCGGGCCTTCTTGCTACCCTCATGGAGTTCATTTCTGACAGGTTGATCAGAAACATGCACATCAGTAGCCTGCTGGAGGTCATTTTGTAGGGTTCTGGCAGTGCTCCTCCTGTTTTTCCTTACACAAAGGAGCAGAAACCGGTCCTACTATATGGTTGTAGGGTCCTACTGTAGGGTTCTACGGCCCTGTCTATGTCTTCTCGTGTAACAGCCCATGTTCTGTTATCTCCTCCATATTATTGAGACTGTACTGGGAGACACAGCAAAACTTTTTGAAATGGCACATGAATGTGCCATCCTGGAGGAGCTGGATTACCTGTGCAACCTGAATGGGCTGCAGGTACCGCATCTTTCTACCAGTAGTGAGAAGGATACTAGCAAAATGCAAAACTAGAGAACACTCAATCAGGAAGGATAGGAAGAGTGCAATAGTCTGTGGCCACAACCTGCAAAACCATTCCCTTTTTGGGGGTTGACTTGCTGTTGCCTCTCCACTGCACCTGTTGTCATTTTCATTTGCAGCAAAACAGGTGAAATTGATTCACAAGCACTTTTCTAACTGGACAGATTGGTATCCCTGAAGTAAAACTGACTTTGTGTTATATTGTGATGATTGCATGTTCACTTAGTTTTTTAAGCAGTGTATTATGAAGGAGCCCTATGTTTACAAATCTTTAATTGTTAATCATTTTTACTAATTAGCTATACTGAACTTGTTATCAAAAGATAGTACATTGCTAAAATTGAACTCATGGTCATTACATTTTAAGTGCAGTTTAGCTGTGTGTAAGATGGCGGGGATATGCATGAAATAAGCATGAACTGAAATGCACAACACATATTGGAATGGCTTCAAGAGGGCATGTTTCACTGATCAAAATTATGAACCAGCCGATCTGCAGCTGAGACAGAGTTAGAACTGCAGCTGAGACAGAGTTAGAACGGATTGAGCAGAAGTGTCTGGGAAGAAGATTAGTGCTTTACTAAACACAGACTCTGTCAACTCCATCCCACTGAATCAGCCACACACACAGTGTCAACTCACTAACTAGACAAGCCACAAGCAGGTAACTTTCCTTTAGCCAAAGCCAAACAAACCACTTGTTAACTCATGAATACGCCTATCATTAATAATAATGTTATTGACCATTAATGTATTAAATTTGTGTTTTTTGACTAGTATGTTTGTTCAGTGTTTCTCAAATGTGGGTACGTGTACCCCTAGGGGTACTTTGGAGTACTGCAGGGGGTTCATTAAGATTTTGCTAAAATGCTTATTTAAAATATGTCATGCATAATTCCTAAAATAATTATACTATAATAATGAATGAATTAAGTGATGGATTCTAAACATTTTAAATGGTCAGGGGGTACTTGGCGCTTGGCTTAAAAAGGCAATTCAAAAGGGGTACAATATTGAAAAAAAAGATTAAGTTAGATTATAACTATGGTGAATACCATACTTTCTAGTGACACATTTTGATGACTGCAGCATGTTATTTTATGCCTCATTCTAATGATATTATCAGGCAATTTATTTAGATAAATTTGGAATTATATACACTGAAATTAAAATATAAACACAAAACTTTTGTTTTTGCCCCTCATTGAGCTGCACTCAAAGATGTAAGACTTTTTCTATGTAAACAAAAGGTCTGTTTCTCTCAAATACTGTTCACAAATCTGTCTAAATCTGTGATACTGAGCACTTCTCCTTTGCCGAGATAATCTATCCACCTCAAAGGTGTGGCATTTCAAGATGGTGATTAGAAAGCTAGCCTACATAACTCGAGGTAAGATTTAACTTCGCTAGGTTTTAAATATATATTTGCCCCATAGTTACAGCATATACTTATATGTGGAGTCACCTTGTAAAGTAAATGTATCTGAAGTTACCATAATTGTCTGTAAAGTTAGCTTGCCACTTATGGTAAGGTAAAGCATGCTCACGTTAATTTTCTGCAAATCAAAGTGCAAAAAAAGTGTCAATACTTCTCATTATCTAATGTTAACTGTTGGCAAAAGTATAACCAAGTTTCTTAGAACATTTGGTTAACTGTAATAACCACAATGGTCTTGCTACTGTCCGCGCCATCAGTCCATCGCAGGAATGAATGACGTCAACCTCGTCGCAGGAATGAAGGAGGAACTGCATCACCACTACCTGCAGTATCCAGGCATGAAGTTCATCTTCTCTGGCATCACCCAGAAATGCAGGTGGAGGAGTGTTGCCAATCCGGGGAAGATCGAAAAGGCTCGCAGGTTTGTGATTAGTGTTGTGGCTACATATGTTAATTGTTTAAGTGGCAGCTTTGGGTTACACTTTATTTAAAGAGTCTGACATTCCATCTGTATGTGCTCTACAGATAGTTTGTTGATAGTCATATCATCAACAAACTATCAACAAACCATCCGTTGATAAGCAACTAATTGTGTATTTTAAGGGTAGGGGTAAGTTTAGAATATGTTTAAGGGTAATGGTTAAGGTTAGGTTTAACATAAGGGGAATGGTTAAGGTTAGGATTAGGGTTAGGGTTGGTAGATAGTTTGTTAAAATGGTGTTGACAGTATGCAGATAATATGTAGAGCATCTAGAGATGGACTCTCAAAATAAAGTGTTACCCAGCTTTGTTAAACAAAAAAAAAGATATCACAGGAATACATTACTCAAAAAATTTATTTCTGAGAAATAAAGTACAGACTTTTAATAGTGTTTATTCAAATACTCAAAACATATTTGTATATACAAAACCATTTACATCAGAGCAATGAAGCCAAAATGACAATACAGTCGTATGCAAACGTTTAGGCACCCCTGACAATTTCCAAAATGAAATTCCTGATCCACACCGATTTATAAATGAAAATTGGCAGGGGTGCTGTAATACACTTGCAATTGCACCAATTTCTGTCAGATGTAATGAAATTATGTTGGTGGATATTAAAAGTTTGACACCATTATCACAAACATCGTGTTGGGTGACTGATAACCCCAACATGACTTGCAGACACTTACACCACTAAGTTATAAATAAAAAGTAGAAATAATGCATTAAAATTAATGTCTACCTGCTTGTCTGTGAAAAACAGATCTTCCTCAAAGTGGGAACTGCACAATCGTGACTTTTTGGGGCTCCATTTTCTGGTGTCTCTCTTCATGTTCACCAACCATTACTTAAGCCTGGCATCAGAAGGAAATCTGTTTGGAAAGAAATGTGGTTCATGTTGTGCATTTAGATCTCACATCCAGAAGGTGTGTATATTATCAATTTACCCTAACAAGGCACCACATCTGCTGTACTGTGTGCATTCCAATGAAAATGATTAAAATGTATATATAATAGTTTAAGTTAAGATGTGACAATATACATTTTAAGTTTTTTGGATGGAACAATAATGTAACTAAACTTTTTTTATCCATGTGCGCCTCAGGGTAATGTTGCCCAACTCTCGGGGTACATATATTTCAGTATATTCAAATAAAAGTTACAGTGTCTGAGTTAAAGCAGTCTCCGCTTGAGTATTGTGCGAATGCGCCACAATAAACTCATGTGAGGGGACAATTTCTAAATCACACGCGGTCCCAAAATGATACTAACCCCGTGCGAATAGGGTTTATGAATTTGCACTATAACGTTAGCTATATCAGGCTTTGATTTTAAGCTATCATTTCCATTCCATGCAATAACACGAAATATGGTTAAAAACAGATCGCCAGCGAGAATGTTGGGCATATCTACTGTATACGACTGTAACGTTACATATAGATTTTTATCTGTTATACGGTCTGCATAACTTATTTAGTTAGCCCACTTCCCTCGGTGAGCAATGTGCAAACTGGCTAGCTAATGGATGTTAATTGGTAAGCTAAGGTTGACTAACATAAAACAGTATTACAAATTTAACGTTACTTACCTGAAAAACTGAACTGCCGACTCATTTGAATGTCTTGTCGTGCAACCGAACACTGAACAAGACATTATTAGGCGATTAAAGTCTCACAGTCACGTTCTTCTTCGTCTTTCCCAAACTGAAGTGTCATGGATGAGCTTTGCTAAACCTCTGTCATTGACAGACAGGCCGCAAACTGTCAATCACATCATAGCCACACCCTAAACGTACCTTTGCTTTATCGCCTGTTTTAAAATCAACAATACCATAATTTAAAAAACTAACATTATGACTTTTTACAGAAGGCTTAAATCTAGCGATTGAGATCATATACTCATTATGAAATGTTCACTAAAGTAATAAATCAAGTGAGAATTGGCTCAATTTCTCATAGCCTTCTACAGAATCCAAGCTGTTTTGCAACCAGACACATCGCCCCCAGCGGAGTTCAGGTAGAATGCAGGTTTAAGGCACTTCCTTATTTGCGTCAATTTGGAGAAGGGTCAAGCCATAGATATATATTATATGGTATATATCTATGGGTCCAGCTGCGGCCTGTAGCCGCTCACGCCACGTCCCTGCTCACGCCACGCCCCCCGCTCACGCCAAGCCCCTTGACTAACCTCAATGCATAGATTGTATAATTAATGGATATAACATGTGTGACGTCACCCATTGTTTTGTTAACATCTGATTTGAGTCACAGAATTTGCCGTTACGGGCGCAGACATCTTGGTTGCGGATGTGACGATTTTAGACGAGAGGGAGGAGTGAGGGAGGAGCCTTTGACCTTTGGGCGGTATCTGGGTGGTGTCTGATTATGATCTGACTGTGACGCTAGCTGAGAGTTTGCAACGCTGTTTAAAACTCTACGTTACTCATACTCACTGGCAATCTGGGTGTAACTGTTGCTGAAAGCTAGCCTACATAACTCGAGGTAAGATTTAACTTCGCTAGGTTTTAAATATATATTTGCCCCATAGTTACAGCATATTACTTATATGTGGAGTCACCTTGTAAAGTAAATGTATCTGAAGTTACCATAATTGTCTGTAAAGTTAGCTTGCCACTTATGGTAAGGTAAAGCATGCTCACGTTAATTTTCTGC
>JACXGM010019693.1:0-18263 GCA_016801145.1 Umbra pygmaea
TTGGGTAGGTTATCTGTTCATAAAATGCTACATGAAAGATAAAAACAAAATTAATTAAAGTTGCTTGTTGGGGCGCTATGTTCAACTTTGTTGTAAACTGACGAAAAATAAAGTTTGGGAGCTCAAAGACCCAACACAACAGCAGCAAACCTAGCGTTAGCTAACATGTTAACTAATGTTGGTTAAAGCTAAAGGGCTCATTAAATTTAGCTTAGAGAGTAGGTTAACATTCTGGCAATGCTATCCATGGTAATCATAACTTTGGTCCCAGTTGTGTTCTTGCCTCTAGTTAGTAGATCTAGACAACACGGTAACTAGTTAGCTGTTAGCCTTACCTTTGAGCAGACGTATTTATGCTTCTATATAATGTTAGACACATTCAACTGGGAGTGGAGCCGTCCACACTGTTTTATCCATTGTAGGCACCGCTCACGTTGTGTTATCGGCTTTGGGAAGGGAAAGAACACAACTCCTCCAGACAATCTCTCGGGGTATCTAATGTCCGATTAACAAATGCCATTGGCGCACCGCTTTACCGTCCTGCTTGGAGTCAATTTTTGTCGGACTTGCTCACATTGTAACGGTTGCTATGATGTGTGATTGGACAATGGCAGTTTTGGGGGAGGGGCCGGCGATAGGTCAATTATTACCGACAAATGTAATGAAACTGTAATTGGGCAATTTATTTAGAAAATCCAACTCATTTGAATTAGTTGCTTAATCGAAGAAGACTAATGAAGATATTAAAATCAACAACAGTGGAACAACATACTGTGCCAAAAGATAGTGTGCCAAAAGTTTTATTTGAAGGTACGAGTAGAATTTGTAATATCTATTTATATGCGCTGTTCAACCAGTCCACTAAATGTAATAAAGGAGTTAGACTGACTAATTATTTGATTAGAAGATTTTAAATTTCGTAAAGAGGTTTTTCAACCTTAAAGTATTTGACTGGTAATAGGGATGCTATTGATTAATTGACAATTGATTAATTGATCATTAAGTATTTAATCGATTCAATCAAGATCTTAAAAACAAACATTGGGTTGTTTCCCATTATATTGAGTAGATTTGTATATTTTCAATGAAACGCCACCAGGGGGCACAATTTCTGATTCTGCCGAGAGCAGCATCATCAGCATTGCGTCTGCTAACCTAGTGCTGCTGGCATTAACGTTACGACAGAAACTGGCAGCCAGCAACATGTCCATGATCCACCTGCTTTGCAAAGTGATGAGACCCGGGAGGAATCCGTTGCAGCTACCCCCATCAAGCCCAAAAGATGGATGTTGTCACAGCAGCAAATATCCTTGGTATGTGCTACATCAGCCCCTCAAGATGACATTGATAGTGGCTGACAAACTCAAAAGTGCATCCGATTCTGTCAAACTAAAACCATTACAGTCTAGATTTGGTTTGGTCTTGCTGTTAAATATTGTTGTTACTAGCTAGCTTGAGGACTAACTGTTCACATGGTGAGGGAACCGTGGTTGCTTTTGCACTTAATGCCAACTTTTATTGCACAGTTCTCTGGGCTAAAGAACTAAGAGTCCTAGAAGATTTCTATAGTTTGTTTTACGTTACATAATAATTATGATTAATCGATGGTTGATTGTTAATGTTACCATTGATCAATTAAGGAAGACTAGTTGGTAAATAGAAACTGGAATGAATGTAAGGATCATTTTCTTTTATAACAGCCACTATAGACTTAATTGCAACTCAAAGGTAGCATGCAACGTTAGCTTAGCACAGTTGCCATGAGAACATAGAGGGGTAAACTACCTCAAAGCTGGGTGGTCGATTGTTTAAAGTTGTACAAAGCTATACACAGTAATGGTTGTTTTATAAATCCATTGTTTTCTCACTAGATATGAGAATAGCCATATCAACTTTCTCATTCAGGGCAGACTTTGTGTAGTTTTGAGGGATGAGAGTGGAGGCAGAGCACAAAGAAGTAAGTGAGTGATAAGGAAGTTGAGTTACTCATGTCTGGTAAAAATACATTTTTGTATAAATCAACAATAACGGTGTATAGCTTTGTAGAGCTACAAGCAAACGATCACCCAGGTCTGGAGTAGTTAAATGCATGGACATGAACATATACAGTACATATACTGTGCTAAAGAAATGCTGCATTGTAGATTTTACTTGCAACAGCCTTGTCAAAGCTGCATGGAAAATCATAAAAATTGTATCCAAAGTGTTGATCTGAATCCGTTTAGGATGGCCTATGGCTAATATTTCGAGAACCTGCACTGTCCCTTCATGCAAACAAAATAATTATGATGGACGTGATATGGGCACACAAGCATGGTTTTATAGCCAAAACCCCTTTAAGTCTTCAATTATGGAGTTGATTTCAGGTGATTCAGTATATTACATCCAAAGAGTTTTAGCAAGTGTTGGCTAAAGATAGCTGTTGCTTGTAATCCTTTTTCAAAGGAAACAGAACCATGTATTATACTGTATCGTATAGTGTGTAGTTTATCGTTGACTCATTTCAGGGTGAGGAACCATCTGAGATTAAGATTAGAACAATGATTCTCCCTTAATGTAGAAAAGAATCTTCCCATCTCATTCCATTTACCTTGAAAAAGGTACAGACATGGAAAGAAAGTAAGTTTATCTTACCTGGTTCAGATTAAGACACTGAGAGTTAATGAAACGAGGTTGTGGACTGAGTGGGACCTACCACGTAAAACGGTGAGTCTCGTAGTTGCACTCAGCTCCCCAACAGTGTTGGAGGCGACACACTCATATATGGCTTCATCACGAGGTGTTCGCAAGGGCTGAATTCTCAACACTGAGCCAGAGCCGTCATCGAACTCAATCACCTGCAGGTGCGAGAAACAAGATATGTTAAAGGAGTTTTTTTTGTTCACATTCGGTGATGGGAGCTTGCGTAGAGCAATTCCAACCACTCGTACGGTGGACAATGAACACAATGATGGCGCCAAACACACGTTACCTTCCGTCAGGATCTTATGCAACAGTAGGGTGCTACAGTATGTCTAGTGTAGAATAATTTTGCTCCATAATTTGGGTTTGCGTCTCCTTTCTTGACTGTCAAATAAGTCCATCAACCCCTGACCTCCTCATCTGTTTTGCACCTATCTGAAATAATTGGCCCAAGTAAAATCTCCCTGACATGCAGTAGAACTCCAGAATTGTTTTCTCCTGTCATGTGTTGTCAGTTAGTGTAGATGAAGGGTAGGCAATGGACAGAGAATGGATTTTTCTAAGTGGTTGTTATAGAAATGGGTCTATGTAATCTAGCACAGTAAAGAAATGCAATGTCTAAGGCATTATTGTGACTAATAATGTAATTATTATGACAACTGATCAATGTTTTATCCTGTTAGATATTCCTTTAGGCTGATGACTGGGCTTATTGTTGGTAAACCACAATGTTTTTACCAGAGACAATCTGTCTAGAGAGTCATTATATCTATCTTATTATGACTAACTGTATTAGTATTCATTTTATTATTATTATTTATTGATATACTGAAATATTAAACACACGGC
This sequence comes from Umbra pygmaea, assembly GCA_016801145.1. Classification (NCBI taxonomy): domain Eukaryota; kingdom Metazoa; phylum Chordata; class Actinopteri; order Esociformes; family Umbridae; genus Umbra; species Umbra pygmaea. Next base: position 3,532 of record JACXGM010019693.1, read on the forward strand.
TTATTTCAAAGGCAGCTCACAGCTCTCTAAAATCTACTTTGATCTGACATATTACTTTTTATTTCATGTAAGAAGTTGTATGTATTCATTAATAGGAAGATACTCAAAGTAACTTTAAGAATGGGAAATGTGACAGTCATATCAATTCTGTTGGACTTTGACAGTTTTACTGTATGTTTTTAATATATTTTGGTCGGCCCCACTCTTAAAGTTGATAAACTATTTCTCCAACAAAAGATTCACATTGAAATATATCAATGGACATGACGGTAACAAACAGGTGAATGTGTTTTATGTTTTACTGAACAGTAACATACAGCTGTTGTCACCATGACCTGATAGTGGTACAGAAAGACAGGACCGATTGCTTTAGACGGACGACACATATATGTTCACAAACACGGATTTGTAGCTTATACAGCTATCATTGCATGCTATATACTCACTGTTTCTTTTTTAGAAACCCCTGTATCATAACTCATTTTTAAGCATTATAGGTAGGTTTAAAAACAAAAGATAAACCTCTGCATCATACATACTCACAGCCGGACAAGCAAGCACACACAGAAACGCACCAACGCGTGAAAAGCCTGTCTCAACAGACTTGTTGGTACATTCAGAGAATATCATTTGTACGTGTTAGTGGAACAAAGCACCTTGACTATTCAGTGGCCAAGCGACAAGGGCACATTTGGGCAATCGCTGAAAGGTCGAATGAGGAAGGTAAGCAAAAGGTGATTGAGAAAAATCGCAGGGTTTCTGGAAATGTAAATGGGCTTCGTTCAGGATGAGCAGGCGTCACCGTGCATGAGGAAAGGATGTCCTAGGCCAGCAAGCGAGCCCTGGTAGCGGAGATGAGGGAGTTACAGTAGCAAGCTAAGGCGTTAGCATTCAGCATGTGGAGCGGCGCAAATGCGATGAACTCTGATAAGATTAGATTCCTGCCCGACATGTCGGACGCCAGCGAATTGAGAAGGGTCTCGGAGCCAAGATAAGCTGCAACCCTGAGTGTCGGTGATGGGGGAGGAGACACTATGATACACTCCGAAAGAGTATGACAGAAATTAATAGAAATCTTATCAGTGTTCAGAGATGATGTGTTATTTGTCATGGCGACGGAGCCAAGGCTTGCGATTAAAGAGACGGACAAATCAAAGCTCGGAGCCAAACAAAGCAGGGCGGGGGACATGCACTTAGATAAAGATGCCACGAAGCAAAAAAGCTTTGAACCAGATAGCTTCTTTGCTCTCGTTCTGCACAAGGCAGCCTAATGCAGCATGATGTTAATGTAGGTATCTGGGTCAGCCATTATATCAATTTTTCTTCCCTTTAACTCCCCACAAATACGTACTCAGAATGCTGTGTACTGGCTCATTAAAAAGCATGCATGTTAAGACGCGGTGCCAGTGAGGGTAGGGCGAGTGAGATTGGGCGAGTGAGAGAATGGCTGATGTGTCAGGTGTTAAGGGGGTGCACAGGCACAGGTGAGCATTCCCGTTTCTGTCGAGCATTTTACATCAGAACAATAGACCTAATACCTCAAATCTCTGGTTGCTGACTTTCTTCCCCTTCTTGTTCCAAACGATCTTGGGGCGCGGGTCTCCCGTTGCTTGGCAGATGAAGGACGCCACACCTCCTTGCACGCCCGTTTGGTCATTGGGGGTTCTTATAAACTTTGGTGGTGCTAGAGAGAGAGAGAGAGAGAGAGAGAGAGAGAACAGGAATAGTTGGTGCAGGGTTCAGAGAAGCAGGCGTTTTTGCGCCCTAGTCAACACCATGAAGTAGCGAAATTGCAGATTTCAGCACTTGCATGGCATCGCTAAGAGGATTGTCTTCAGAGGGCAAGTCAGACTACAGTTTCATCTCTTTGTGTGAAGGATTACAATCCAGAAAATTATCGTTTACAGATTATTACAGATATAATCCTTGAGGTAAATAAACTATATGTTTGCAAGTCATGTCATGCATTTAAAATGGTGTAACAGATTACGGGTGCCATGATTGGTGGTGCAGAGCTATTTCAAACATGTAGTGTGTATACCAATGTGACACCCACATATGTGTATGTTGTTTGTTTTTATGTATAATCAGCACGTATATACTAGCCATCATCTAAATGTGGACAAATTATTTTGAGTTACGGGATACATTTACATATTATTTACACTTAAGCGGAAACACTGTGTGAGAAAAGTCCCGTTGAATTTGAGTAGCAGCAATTTTTATTGTTTCCTTACAATTCTGCGAGCCATTACTTTACCGCCTTTGGTCCTAGTGGCGGGAAAACTTTGCTACCACAGACTAACTTTTACAGTTATTCATGGGTAAAACTCATTATTAACACTTTAAAACATAACAAAGGTCACATTAACAAAGATTGACCTTGTAAACTCGATATTAATGTGTTACACCTCGGGTTACCCTTCACTAACCTGTATGAAAGCAGGTACAAACAGGAAACAATGAAAATGTGTCAAGTTCCTTCCTGCTCCTCAGATTCAATGGGACTTCTCTCACACAGTGTTTCCCCTTAGGTGTAAATTAAATGTAAACGTATCCCATAACTCAAAATGATTAGTGCACATTTAAAAGATGGCTAGTATATACTGTACATGCTGATAATACTGTGCATTAAAACAAACAACATACACAAATGTGACTACACATATGTAGGTGTCACACAAACAGACTGAAAACACAGATTTGGATGTGTTTAGTCATACAATAAGCCGATTTCAAAGGAAAAACATATAGGACCATAGACTAAACACCGATGGATAATAATCAACTTTCTAACTCCCAGTGAGCAGGTCAAACTGCAGCTGTTTGTCATATATATACAATAAGTCAAGTTAGAAATTCTAATCTTGTTTGGAGGTTGAACCTTTTCAGAGATACAGGCTGACATTGAGTAGACCATGGACTGTGCTCTCTGTACCTAGCACATCAAACCAGCCAGCCAGTCAATGCTTTCTATGCAAATCTTTACACTGACAGACAGAAAAGACCTGGTGTCATTCGTGAATGGCAGGACAGCAGATTCATTTTACACATCAACATCCACAAACTGTAATCGTTGGAAAGAAGTAAACATGATGGCGATAATGTGCCAGCTGATTCCATGATCGGTACACACGCTTATGTTTATAAAGTCTGAGATCCCAGTCGGACTCACAGCTGCAGTAGCCACAATAAACAAATGTATTCAAAGCTTGATTTTATGCTGAGGCTTCACAAGAGAGAGAGAGAAAAAAATCAGGCGCTGGACGAAAAGTAGGCTAAACCCCAGGCAGGGTGAATATGAGGTTAGCCCACATTACAGAATGACACAGTTACCTTTCCCCATTCCAGTTGTAATAAAAGTATCCTGAACACTACAGTCAGCTTACCATATCATTTAGCGATCCTAGCTACATTCACATAGGCATGGGATTTCACGTCAAAGTGGATAACACAGTGTACATTCTGCTTTAGAAGACGTACAGCTCACGGCCTTAATGAGGAAGCCCACCATTTCCCAAACTGGCAAATAGAAAAAGAAGCCAGGCGACGATTGATGCTCAACACGTGTCTTTGCAGCTGGCATGCTAAAGCTAATGCTGACATTGGAGTGAGTGTTAAATTACAAATAATCTCTAACCAGCTACAGTTTCAATCCATCTCAGAATTTTCCAGGAGCTTCTTCTGAAGAACTGCTAGGCATGCAAGCTGGAGCATGACTACAATGCATTTGACTGAGTCAATCAAGGTAGTAATATGCTTTTCCACTGTAGATCATCCACGAGTCAAGGAAAAGGAGCTACTTCTAACACCTATTATGGAATCAAAGGACTTGTGGATAACTAGCCCACAGATCAGCCACACTCTCATATATGTGGGAAGAACACCTTGAGGATACCTCACTTTGATAACCAATCCCAAAAAATGTAGCAAAGGGTTTGTATCCTGAGCAAATGTGACTTGCACTTGACAAAGGCCCTGACAATGCTTTACACAGTTTAGCTGTAGCTCTGAACTTGCTCACTGGCGTCCGTGAGTCAAGAGCTTAACAATAAGTTAAGCTGAATCAGGTGTGCTAGCTCAGGAACAGGTACAACACATGGACTGGCTGGGGTGCCCCGATGAGAGGTATGAAAAACAAGGCTCTAAACACTAACTCGAGGTCACATTTAAACAATTAGTGGGAGGAGAGAGTGAGACTAGATGGAAAACTGGTTTCTTTGGCAAACTAAGAACAATTGAGTGTGCAGGCGCCTGATCCACCACAAGGAGTCACTAGAGTGAGATGAGGTAAGGCAACCGGGTGCGACATCTCTACCACCGGATGGTTTTGAGCCAATTTGTGCAGCATGCAATGTGAGTCGCGGGCACTGTTGTTATATCACAATTAAAACTGCTGACCGCCACATCACAGATGTATGACAGCCTAACGTCAACCCATGAGATACTATTATCATCAGTGGTATGACCGTTATGGTAGGTTCTCCTCTGTCTTCCATGTCAATGCCATGTTAGGGCTTCATTAGATCAGGTCGGCCAGTCAGCTCCTAGACCATGGGTGCCCCAGCCTGCGAGGTTCCATTATGGTGTGAGGTGTGACCCCATCTGTCCCAGCGCCAAACAACTGTTGCTTTTTCTCAATCACTTTAGCAAGTCATTAGGGGCCACACAGCTGCAATAACACAAGGCTGAATTGTCTCATCTGGGTGTGCGTCATCGCGAAAGCACTCGCGAAATGGAACAAATCAACCTCGAGTGTTTATCGAGAAGCGACAGGAATCGTGTTGACTAGGTAAGGCACATTGACAGGCTATAAACTGTACCAGCTTGTGTATATTTTGATGCATTTCAGGAATTCTATTGAAAAGTTGGCTCAGAGTAACGCAATGTATCTTGGGGCTAGCTTGTATGAGGAAGTGTAGAAGGATTATTAAACGCTCGGTTTACACACTAGGAGCACACTGCTTTACCACATTACTATGTGCTGTTGGTGTGGTTGCATCATGACGTTTGGTTTAGCAGGGCCGGATGGGTGACTGATATGCTGTTGGTGTGGTAGCATCATGACGTTTGGTTTAGCAGGGCCGGATGGGTAACTGATATGCTGTTGGTGTGGTAGCATCATGACGTTTGGTTTAGCAGGGCCGGATGGGTAACTGATACGCTGTTGGGCTGGACGCCTGGGGGGCATACATTACAGCTCAACACCTCTCCATTAGTGGGCTGTGATGACACATACTGGGATTTAGGTTTGGAAATGGAGGTGAGAGGTAGGGGAAGTCATCTCACAATGGGGAATGACTGAGGCGTAACACTGAGAAAATTGTGTTTTCACAGACACGGGTAAAAGATGTCCTAATCAAAGAGGCATGCAAGTCTGGATGTGACACACAAGCACTTTTTTGTGGGGATTTGTTGAGGCACGGATTGAGGTTGACGTTGTACAACGTTAAAAAACTTTACCATTTGGAAGATTGTGGAGGATGCAGGAAATCAGTCTGTGCCAGACCGAGTGTATTCTAATGACTCATTTCCCTTTTGAAACATTCTAATGATCTCAGCAAATGAAGAGGGAGATTCTCAACAATGGAGCAAAGGCCTGCTAATGGGTTGTTGTCTAAATTTAGATGTGTATGTAGAGGGGGCTCGACAGAAAGCGATCTATAAAGACTGCACTGCATTTTTTACAGTCGGGTCCTAATTTCTTTGGCCGGTAATTCGTCCTCAGTATCGTTATCCTCACACAGTGCATCTTTTTATGTATTGCTATGCTCTGGCAAGCACACAAGGAAGAGGCTTTTCTTTCCGGCTTCACTATGGGCATCTTCTCAAGTGAAGAAATGGTTAGTCACTATCGACAAGAGTTGTAGTTTAGCAAATTCAAATGCCAAGAAGAGTGTAAGACATCAAGTATTGTGATGTCATACCTAGCATCAAGTACTGTGATGTCATACCTAGCATCAAGTACTGTGATGTCATACCTAGCATCAAGTACTGTGATGTCATACCTAGGGTACCATTCTAATGTCTGAGAAAGTTCACAGTGAACAGCACTATTGCCACACTGGTACAAAATTTGAGTAATAAACATTGGGATGGCGGTGTGCCCAATCGCTGTTCCAGTCTCCCACTCTCACACAAACTGTCGTACTAAGTAACCTAGACCATATTCAGTAGTTGAAACATAATTAAGAAATAGCATTACTCTTTTCTTCTCTTTTCCCGGACACGGTATTAATAATTTGGTGACTGTAAAGACTGTGGCACTCCTAAGAACACAGCGTCACATGAATTGTGACAGAGACACATTCCAGACTGGCAGTGGGCTTCTAATGCTTGGACTTAAGAGAGTGGTTGAGTGCATTTTAACAGAACCTGATCTTCCCAGCCCCCTCTCTACATTTTTTTTGTCACTCTTTATAGTGTGTTGTTAAATGTGATAGGTTTTATATAGCGTGCGATTAACTTAATGTCAAATGGGAGGCAGCCGAAGAGGAAAGCTTGAAAATTAAAGATTTTATTCTAATTCAAAAATGTTTTCACTGATAACTCATGAGGATAATATGGTTAGACCCATTTCCAACCACCACTCCCAGCTAACTAATGTTAAGTAATGGTCTAAGTAATGGTGGGCCCAAACATTTGTTTAATTCTCTGAAGTGGAGTATTATGGGAAATTAAGCTAAAATATGGCAGCAAAATATTTAAAGCCATGGGTTTGTGTGAGAGAGCTTTCAGAGGAGTAGCCAAGACGACATGGAGTTCCCAATTACCCTGCTTTATTATTTAATAAGAAATGATTTAAGACTGTATTTTGACAGTATCTGTTAGAATACGGCCAAACTACAGTTATCATTCAGAGGTATGAATTTATTAGGGTATAAAATGGAGTGGCTTTTTTCAAAACTTTGTTGAAAGGAAAGCATTATGATAGTTTACACCAAATCCACTTCCCTTAAAAAAAGAAAGAAAAAAGGCACGTTTCGCTGAAAGCGTTATCTGAGAGTGGGCTGTCGACTCTTAATGGCAAAAACATTGCAAGCTATTAAGCCTTCCCCATGGCTACTGCCAAACAATACGAGTATGAATCGAGAGGTCGAGATGGGTGCATCAAATAAATCCAAGTTTCTATTCAGAATTCTCAGACCTCTTTCCACAGTCGACATCCGGTTGAGGGCAGCTCGGTTTCGACAATTATACTGAGTGACATATTCAATTTCATTTGCATGAAAGAGCCCATTTCCGTGTCCGAATCTTTCAGTTCATGGGTGCGGAGGTTTGAGCTGGAAGAGTGTGCGGGAACGGCCTGTAATTAATCCTAACACTTTGGGCGTCAGTCTGACAAATACCCTCCTTATGGATGAAAAAAGATAGAAAGGGAGCGTTTAAAGATGCCATTAACCTTGTTTGACGTATTTAAGCCACGGCATATTAGTTCGGAAATATTGATAAATGATCATACCCCCTCACCCAGTCAAACAAAATGGAAGCTGCCGCCATCTTGAATTAGACAAATGGGAGAACAGGTGATGTAATGGTGGGGGGGGGGCTAGGATTTGAGCTCTCTTGTTCTCACTGCTAAGGAACTGGTAAATATACGTCAGTATTCATAAAGGAGAGAATGTACCTTGGATGCTAAGTAATTACTGCGGTTAGGAACCAGCGTTATTCCTGACCACAAAAAACCCACAGGAGACAACTCTGGGCAAGGTGGTCAGAAGAACTCTTGGCTCACTGTATCAATTGTAACCAAAGCTGTAACGCCAGCACAAAACGTCCAGGAGTGATATGAAAAATAAAGTGACTTCAGCGCTTCGCGAAGAGATGAAAGTGAGCCTGTCAATTAATCTTGAGATGTGGAAAACCGATTATACAATTGTGCACATTACTGATAAAAAGTATGTAAATACATTTGTCATTGCTCGAAGATAAAGTACAATGCAGGTTTGCCAACTTAGGGACGTTGTCTGGCGTGAGAATCAGTAAAGTTTCAGTGAGCCCGCGTCTTTGTTTACTATAATATAAACCATGATTAATGCAAAAAATAACCAATAGAATGGAAACACTTCTTTTTTTTTTACTGCTGAAAGCGTGAGAATCACGCCAGATGCGTGAGAGTTGGCAACCCTGCAATGTGTGTACTTAGAAAAGGCCAGACAAGTCAATGAAGCCAGATAGAAGCAAATATTCAACTGGACCTCTTATGAGAGCAATGGGAGGTAACTCAAAAAGGGATATGCCCCTAAATGATTGTCAATTAGTGGATCGGCAATAGTACATTAATTTACTGTGGAGGTTTATTACAGTTCAGCTCAGGGAGAGTACAGCCCTTCCGTCAATATCTGGCGTGCTTGTCACACCTAATGAAGTTCGTAATTCACGACTCGCAACTGCTTAATGTGATGTCTGAGAAAAAAGAAAATAACACGTGAAGTGAATTAACAACAAGACAACTTGATAATATTATAATGAATCCGATAATGATATAATATAATAGGGGTTGATAGGTAAACGGCGAAAGCGTAGGACATGGCCCACATACATTACAACCCATCAGCACCGAATCTCCACACCTGCATCCTCGTCCACATTTACCCGGAACTTTCTCAGTCCTAGTCAGGCTACATTTGCCATGCACCATGGCATTCGTGTGTAAGGTCTGGGCTTTGGGGCTTTAGTTGGCAGGGACACTCGGTGCAAGAGCGAGCACTGCTTTAGAAAGAATAGATAATGTTGTCTAGTTTCTGGCAGTACCTTACACTAGAGTAACCTCCACCCCCTCGTGCAGTCTACTGACTGAACTACACAAACAGAAACACACATCCCAAGTAGATAGTGAAGAGGAGGTGTGAGAATATTCTAGCATGTCGCAGAGAGAGAGGATGGAAGAGCACGGCAGGATGGATGAAAAGAGGTGCATGAAAACTTTATGGTTTCTCTCCGCCTTCCAAACGGAAGAGGGGGACAACACTGTCACTGGAAGCTTCCATTAGCCAAATGCGAGGGGAAAAAAACGCCATCCCTGGAAGCTTCCATTAAGCTAATGTGACCATATACACGACGGTACTGTACCTCTTAGTGAGCTTTATGGATACGCCATCGTGTCTCCAGGCAACAATTGTCATCTTAGAATAACCAGGCCAAATTTACTTTACTGAATCAATAACAGTTATTGTGCTTCACTGCCTGTTCCTCATTTTGCCGGGATGTTGATAGTGTCTAGCTGCAATGAGATTGCAGCAGAAAGGAACACTCTGGACAGATGTGTCTACCCAATAAGAAACACAGACACATGGATGGATGGGTGCCTGCGCGCACACACACGCGTACGCGCACACATACACACACACACACACAAACACACACACACCAAGGAATGCCTTCTGTTGTCCCAGAATCCCCCTCCAGACACCTTAGAGATGTAGGGGGCTCTAGTTTGTCACTTAAAAAAGTACACTTAGACAGATGGCTTTGCTCAAAAGGCCGCTGACGCTCCAAGCAGAACTGAATAACTGCCTCTGTGGCAACAGAACACATTAAAAGAAACCCTGATTTGCAGCTGGCAACAGGGCATTAGATTAGGAATTATCATAGGCAGCCATAGAGATCCTAACTTAAAAAAATGTTAGGGGCACCAACATATGTTCGACATTTATGTATATATTAGGCTTGTATTAATTCTAGCTCATTTTCAGGGAGTGGTCTAGAAACCAATAGATCAATGGACAAATGAAGATTTGCAAAGCAATTAGTGCAATATTTTTTTGAATTTATCCCCCCCTTCCTCTCTGTACCCCCTAGTGTTTAGATAATAGCCAATGAGGTGCTCCCAAAATAAAAGTCTGGATCACACAAAAAATATTTAGTTGAATATTTGCACTTTAGAACGCGGTTTGGTTTAGAGTGTGCAACTCAATACATTTTCATGGCAATACGTGGGTAACCGTTCGTAATGGACATTTTGCCACATTACGTAGACCGACTTACTATATGGCGAAATAAAATGTGATTTTTGTTTTACATATTCAATCTACCAACCATTTCTAAGAACAGACCAATCGTTTAAAATTTCAAGTACTTGAGGAACGTTAAGTTCAGGGATAATATGCTACAGTAGGTTAGCGAGGTTAATGTTAGGGTAAGATGAGGTTATGTTTAGGATAAGGCTACGGTAAACTGACTTTTTTACATTTTGTAAATGTACAAGACTTTACATTTTCCTCCCACCCAGAAACATACACGTGTACTGTATATATGTTTTGTTTTCTACGATTTGGAAAGATTGTGTACGTATTGCCATGAGAACCGCCTGTGCAGCTACAAAACATCTTGGCTCAACATGTTCAATGGTAAAACAGGAAAATAACATTCATTTGTACGTAAGAAAACATTATTGCATGTTAGTTAGTAGATAAATATGGGATTTCAAAGAACGGTTGGCCTAGTATGAAATGTGGCTTTGTTTGTTTCTCTTCCGTCTGACAGATAAGTCATTGTAATTGTACAGCGGCCTTTCTGTGCTCGCAGTCAGTGTTGTGAACTTGTTCAAATTAATTATCTGATAGGATGGGCAGTGGCAGTACCGCTAACACAAAAAAAGCATTAGTTCATTATTTTACTCGCTATGTCGTGGAAGAAATTTCATTACATGGCAGCAGGGCCACAATCCAGAAAACGAAATGGTCATTATGTGAAGGCCATAAGGTCGTGCAAAGACTGATAAACACCTCAGTTTTACTAGTGTAATGGCATGTATGAATGAACTGCTTAGGTGAAACTACAGTGAAGTCATTCCCAATCAAACAAACGTACGCCTCATGATAACCCTAGGGAAACATTATGAGTAAATCAGATATAATTATTCCAGTATGACACAGGACAATTTATTTTATGGAAATAGCTGAAGGAGAGTTGAACCTAAAAACTCCAGTAAATCTGTTTATGGTACAGTTATTATGGCTGGAATAGCACACACTTTCACATAATTGTCCTCAACTGCAGAACGGAAAAGCATGCCTCATATTTGCTACCATCAGAGCACAGATGAATTATGTTGAGATTCATTCCCAGGGATTCAACATTGTGTATATAAACAGACTCTAGTTTTATGGCCAACTGGTGCCAAGCCATTTCCGATGGTTGCCAGTAGTCAAGCCGTGACAAATGACACATTCCATACACACTGTTTCCTCTGGCCCCATCCCATAATTTACTAAGCTGGGCATGACCCATCTCTGACCACATCCCTAGAGAGCACACCAGGAAAAGGGCTGTAATATCTGTCCAACTGCATACCTTTTGCAAAAGGTAAATCCAGAACTAAATGGTGGTTAGTTCTGCCTTTCCCCAGGTGTGAGAGCTGTGCAATGATGCCTTATGGTAGAATTCACTAGGAGCCGGTCCAGACTTACTCCTTAGTCAATTCTTTACCTTGATCAAAACACAATGTCACTAATAGGTCGAAATCTTCAACCAAAATAATTACCAAACTTTCAACCTAATTGTCAACATTGGGAATGAATAAAATATAAATCCAGCCTACTGTATAAACCATATACTCCAAGCTACCTTCATGGCAGCTCGGGCTGCCAAAAAGCTGCCTAACAAGAAGGACTGGCTCACTTCTGCCAGTCCCCTAAGGAGAGCCTATCCGTGGCACTCGACAACTACAACCTGAGTCTGACGGTGCGCCTCGCGGGGGGTAATAAACCCCTACTGGAAACGACCACTACCAGACCAAAGTGACCTTTTACAGACCATTAATTTAATGGTGCTATAAGGCGGGGCTGAGAAAATAGAGAAAAACTGTTGGACCTTGTTGCTGGTTCAGTGTTATTTATTTACTTATTTGAAACCCACAATACAACAGCTTATCATCGGTGTATTAGCGTTATATGCTAGTGGGGAGTGGCTGGTTACTCGAGTTGTCCATTGATGGGGTAGGGTCATTAATGTGGAAGTGCAAATGTGAAAGTACTGGTAATACCCCAGACTCTCCCTCTAGACTCAAACGCGTTGATAGCCAAGTCAAAGAGTATATTAGCTAGCTACACTGCCTGGCAGGTGCTAATTTATTTTTAATTTTGATGGGTTTAGGGAGAAACCTGAAATACCGGTCACCATCTGGGTGTCATAGTAACATGCCAACTATCATGCCTACTAGTAACGTTAAAGCCCCTGGGATGAAATGTGACATGCCTGCGTGAATGATCAGAGAGACTCTGTTTGTATCGAGGTGACTGCCAACTCTGAGCTGCTTCTTGTTGTAAAGCCAAGATTTTTTGTGGAGTAGATTTATCACTCTATACGCTACTATAACTAGTGTATCCAGTGATGGCGACCTCTTTTCCTTTGATGACTTGTTTATTTTTAGTGGGATAGCCGCCTAAACGACAAATGACTTGTAGTATTACTGATGGCGGGAATGTGGCTGTCACCGTGACGTAATGGTCGACATGGGTAAAAGGCTTGCTGACCCCTTCTGAACAGGGTGAAGCTACTGTATAAAAAGACACATTACATCATTAGCCAGTATGGTTAACACTAAAAATGTATAGCTATGACATTAATGTTAACATTTTCACTTAGCTCAAAGCAACCGATTGCGAACGCGGCCAAGTCCTAAAATCTGCCGACATTCTGCAGACAAAATGAAGAAACAATTCTGGGAGAGTGATGTAATTTGAACATTCGTTCACTTCTTTTAAACGTGAGCCGTTTCAGCATCACTTCGATGCTACGCGGACACACACATTCCCTCATGCTGTACAAAAGCATCAAACAAAATGGCACTTTTTCTCATATGACGCCTTTGAGCCAATCAGCATTCAGGATACAAACTACCCCAGTTTATAAAATGAATAAAATACATAACTTAACACAGTGAATAGTCTGCACTGTGCATCATAAAATATCTAAAATATATCTACATATAGCTAAGAACAGTCTCAGGAAGGCAGAATAAAGAATACAGATCCATCCCAGGCAATCAGCCCAGACATCTTCATCTGTAATCAGTATGGACAATGACCTCTGCATAGTAAAAAAAGGGAAATAAATACATAAATGTGACTGTCTGTTTTGATTCATGACAAGACATTACACTGTTTGAATAATTATGGTAATATCGCTCAGGGAATTGGTGAGCTTCTTAACTTCCTTTGATTTCATCAAAACACTCAGCCCCAAACGCAGAGGTCAATGGTTTTGAGATGAGCATTGATTGTGTTGGAGTTAGCATCAAATTAACATAATTGTAACTGTGAAAGTCTAGACTCTTAGATGCCAAATATGAAGAGCTTTTGCAGTGGATACTAAATCTTCAACGTTCTAAACGCACTGGGAATAGGATGGCTTGGTGCTTATGATATAGTTGGATTTATACCTACATGGACTTGTTTGATGTAAAGATGAAAATATTATTTGGATGATTTGTGCTTATTTGACATGAATCAAATCAATTGTACACCCTAGAAACATGGAGAACTGCTTTGAAGCTTGTGAACAGAAAACGAACAGTGTTTGTCCCACTGAGCATCTTTGCAAAGCAAAATATGTCCTCTGGTGTTTTATGCCTTGACTTTGAAAGACGTATACAATATGTGGTGGAAAAACACTGCTGAGGTGGGGGTGTATGAGGCAGGAACTTGGTTGGTTTAAAGAATGACCGCTGGCCATACCTTGGAACGGAGTGTGTGTAGGTGTGTGTGTCTTCCATGATCATTTGCCCAGTGCAAAAATGCTTTACTATTTATTCCTGAATGCCCGAAACAAATTACAGAGATAACAGTTGGTTAAATCACCAACAGATTTAACCAACTGTGACTTTATCACTGGAAAACATTAAAGGTTAAAAATGATCTAATACAAAATTAAAGTTCTCAACAACAAAAAAACAGCACACTCTTGACAATTTCGGGCATTCAGGTGTGTCACATTCATAGTACTTCTATAATAGGTAAATATGTGCGGAAGGTTTTGATCAAATCATGAAGGCTGCGTTGAAAAAGTGATTGAATTCAAATGTATTTACCTCAATGTCATTGTTGACCTGTGACCCAGTGCCCTGTTTGGTCTACAGCTTCCAAACCAAATAAAAAAGCCTAATCAAAATGCAATACGATAAATGTCACATTATCTTCCACTTATCAATGCAGTGTGCCGCCGGGAACACAACTGTTAGATGCTGTATGTACAACATTTGCATTTTAACACAGAGAGTGGGGATTTGAAAATAATGCTGAAACGGGCATTCTTGTGACTACGGGATGTCACGTTTTGATCTCCAGCACGCGCGAGAGCTGTCAAAACACGGCAAGAGCCAGAAGAAGAAATGGAGACGACGGCGATGATGGAGGAGCGGCTCGAGCGTGAGAATATCGGCTTTCAGCCCGAAAACCAACATACCCAATGTGAAGAAAAAAGGATGAAATCTGCACCACCAAAGTTCTAGTTTTAAATCAATATGGTAACTGCTTTGAAATGATACATGACTACAAGAATCAACCTCAGGTATTTGCTTTAAGGGAATTCAGGTTTTCAGAGCTGTATCTGCACTACCATTGGATAGGGATTCCCTTTCTTTAATAGCCATTGGGTTTTCAGAGCTGTATCTGCACTACCATTGGATAGGGATTCCCTTTCTTTAATAGCCATTGGGTTTTCAGAGCTGTATCTGCACTACCATTGGATAGGGATTCCCTTTCTTTAATAGCCATTGGGTTTTCAGAGCT
>JACXGM010019694.1:7697-18363 GCA_016801145.1 Umbra pygmaea
CATCATATTCTCTTTTGTTGCTCCTAGACAACAATGAGCTCTGTTTAACACCAACATGAGATTACGAGCACTGTCTTGTAATTCTCACATTTTGCTCAGGAGAATGAACCACACATAACCTCATCTTTGTCTTTCTTGGATCCAAATCAGAGATCTCAAATGGATCTTCAATATGTCTAATGTTACTCTCCTTATATATCCATGTATATGTCAATCAGAGAGCTAAAAAAGATACAATTATGAGATATATAAGTCTCAAGGACAGCTCATTAGTCTCAAGAAAGTCTCCAGAATGGATTCTCTTTTTCATCTACTCAATGCTCCTAAGAGAGCTTTAGGAGAAACAATTCAGTTTTAAGTGATCACTAAATGAAACTAAACTGAGACCTCATATGTTTCTGCAGAGATAAAGAAAAGACAACTCTGAGCAAAAGAGTTTTCCTCTGGGTAGTACTGTGATGTCACATGCATTGGCAAAGGCGGTGATCACAGGGTCTCTCAAAACAGAAAATGGAGTTGGTCATAATGGATGCTGTAATAGAGCTGTCTTCCTCGTAACATAACATTTTAGAAAACTCTTATGAATACAGTTTGCACATGCAGTGCCCCATAGCTACATTTTGTTTGTGCCCTGGAAAATAGACATACATACTAATATAGCCAGGCCAAGTAATTTGTTTGAAGAAACATAATATTTAATATAATGCTTGTTTTTAGTCGTAATTAAGTGTTTTTCAATTGAGATGTATATTAGGGAAAATGGTTCACTGTCTCTTTAAAATGAACGCAAATGAACGCAAATAAACACAAATGAACGCAAATGAACGCAAATGAACGCAAATGAACGCAAATGAACGCAAATGAACGCAAATGAACGCAAATGAACGCAAATGAACGCAAATGAACGCAAATGAACGCAAATGAACGCGATTTGCGAGGTAAGGGTGCAGTTAGAGATAAAAAAGTTGTGATGTGTCAGGGAATTATCTTAAATGCTTACTGTACATGTCTGAGAAATAATAATAAACAGGCAAGACTGATGTTTAGCAAACTTACAGTCTAGTTTTGTCTGTAGATGACGCAGAGAATTTTCCCAAGATGATTCAACACCAACGCTTGCCATTGATGTCTCCTTCTTGTAGATAGATAGTTTATTGTCATTGCATATCGATACACAACGAAATTAAGATGACATCAATCACTCCCTTAGCAGCATAAAGATAAAGTAGATAAAAAGTGACAGTGTCAAGCAATAATAAATAGATAAACAAATTACAGTAAAATCAGAATATGAAAAACCATTACTTTGTCAACACAGTATGATTCAAGTCCAGCTTAGCTTAGCGTTTCAGCAGCTCATTTATGGCCCTAGGAAAAAAGTTATTTTTCATGCGGTTTGTCCGTGCCCTTATGACCCTAAGCCTGCCTGAGGGTAGGGTGTCAAAAAAGATATGGCCAGGGTGTGTAAGGTCTGCTCTTCTCTGCAGCCTACTGGAGAATATGTCCTCAAGGCTTGGGAGAGGGGCACCAATGATTCTCTGGGCTGTTTTTATTACCCGCTGCAGGTCTTTTCTCTCCTCAGTGGTGCAACTGGAGAACCACACTGTGCATCTGTATGCCAGCACACTCTCTATTGTGCACCTATAAAAATTTGTGAGGAGTTCCTGGGGGAGCCCGGTGCCTCTTAAGGTTTGCAGGAAAAAAGAGTCTCTGCTGAGCCTTCTTCCCTATCGCCTTACTATTCACTCCCCAGGACAGATCCTCTGCTATATGTACACCTAGGTATCTGAAGCTTGGGACCTGTTCCACCTCCTCCCCATGTATCACAAGACTAGTGTGGCTTCTGTTTCTACATTTCCGAAAGTCAATCATGATTTCTTATGTCTTCTTTGTGTTAAGAATTAAGTTGTTTGTGCTAAATCATAATACCAGTGAGTGGACCTCCTCCCTGAAGGCAGTCTCCTCATTGTTGGTTACCAGCCCCACCACAGCTGTGTCATCTGCAAATTTGAATATGGAATTTGAGTCATGAGTGGGAAAACAGTTATATGTGAATAGTGAGTAGAGGAGCGGACTAAGAACACAGCCCTGGGGAGTGCCAGTGTTGAGGATGGTGGTGGAGGAGGTGAGATTTCCAAGTCTGACATACTGGGGTCTTTTGGTGAGAAAGTTCTTAATCCACTTACAGAGGTGAGAATCCAGGCCAAGTGACAGCAGTTCATTGACTAGCTTGTTGGAGTTGATGGTGTTAAAAACTAAACTGAAGTCAACAAAAAGCATCCTGACATAGGTGTTGGGGTTCAAGTGAGTGAGGGCAGTATGAAGGGCAAATGAGATTGCTTCATCGGTGCATCTGTTAGCTCTGTAGGCGAATTGGTGTTGGTCCAGGTTAGCTGGAATGAAGTCTTGACACCATTGACCAAAACTTTCGTTTTATCTTTGTTAAGTTGTAGAAAATGTTCTGCCATCCAAATGTTTATTTCACAGATGCCTTCAACTAAAGTATCAATAGGGCTGAAATCATCAGGAGATGCAAAGATATACAATTGTGTGTCATCTGCATACATGTAGTTACGAAAATGGATACTATACTTTCTAATAATGCTACCAAGTGATAACATACTGTATACAAATTAAACAGTATAGGCCCCAAAATTGTACCTTGAGGGACCCCACACGATATCCCTTTTTTCCTTGAAGTATGTTCACCCAACACAACAGAAAAGTCTCGACCAGTCAGGTAACTCCTGATCCAATTCAATAGAACTTCATGATCTATGTTATCGAAGGCTGCACTTAGATATAGCAGTACAAAGATCGAAAGTGTTTTAGCATCTGTGTTTAACCTAAGGTCATTTACAACTACCGTATTTCCTCAAATAATAACCGGGGCCTTTATTTACCTCTACTGCAGAAGGTAACAAGCTTTTATTTGAAGCAGGCTTTTGTAAGAGGCAGGCCTTTATTTCTGATTCCCTTTGTTTGATAAGTATAATTGGCTATATTTTACTGTCCATCCTTGTTCCAGTTTGCCCTTTTATTGCCGCATTACATTGTTAATGTAATCTCAACACTTCTTGTAACCATAGTAGAAAGTAGTTGTTGCGACTACCCTGGGTTAGCGTTTCATCCTGGTAATGAGTAGCGTCACTTGTGCTAAATTAGGTTTGGAACAAAAACCTACGGAATGGCAGCTCGCATGGAGCAGTGAGTATCGCTGCTTTAGATAAGTTGGCTACCATAATCCGAAAATAGGATGAATATATTGTTGAATCTAATAAATTAAGGTGGTATAAATGTACATTACGCTTAACTGGAATGCACATTATATGAAAGGCACCTAGGAGATTATCCACACATAATTTTTACCCGGCCTTTATTTAAGGCCGGCTTTTATTTGTCTGTGTTGGTCACGCCCCCGTCCACTATCAGAGACCCGGCGTTTAATTGACTAACAGTTTTTATTTGAGGATTTACTGTACTATGAGCGCAGTCCTTATACTATACTGGGTGTGTAACCAGACTGACATTTAAAAAAGATTGAGTTTTTACTTAAAGCGTAACTCTCACAAAAATGCAACCTAAGGTCTTTTTTGAATGTACACGAGTCAAACTATTTTTAAAGCATAATTAGGATGGAAATGCTACTTTTAAGATTTTCCCTATTTTTGGTTTCGGTCAAATTGCATTTGAACGGGAGTGATGTGTCACTAATATAATAGCATCAAATCTCTATTTTTAAAACACTAAGGCTCGACCCAACATGAAACTTTTCTCTAAGTAACACCAGGGGCAATACACATGAACTTGAGCATTGAAAACATTGTCTGTGTACACAAAGTTTACTAAAAAGAAAGGTTTTGTACAACTCACCTTAGTTGTAACAATGCTCTCAATGCTCGAGCTATATCTTATAATTGAAATGTGTTGCAAACTCTTCACATTTGGAAGTTGACAACAGATCATAAGCGGTTGAGGGGTTTAAAATACAGTCAATTGTTAAGAAAAGAACTCTAAGACTATTTTGATTATCATTAATCAGTTTGGAGAAACATTTTTATCTAGCTCTTTTCATTGTCTTATTTTCACTTATCATTGTGCTCTTTTAAGATTTCAAAGTGCACATGTAGTTTAAACTTCCTCCATGCCCTTTCAGACAGCAGTTTTGCTTTAGTTTATTTGTTTCCTTGTTCCTCCAAGGTGTTTTTCATTTAAGAATATCTTTTTTTTCCAAGGTTGCAAAAACATAAATGGTAGCATGTAGTTTGTAAAATAAATTGTTAACCAAATCATCGTAGGATTAGGGGAGGACAGGCAGTGGGATCACATTTACGAGTTTTAAAATTACATTACATACATCTTTTACACTTGACAGATTTTAGTGGTCAAGGCAGTGAAAAATACACAGCAATGGTCAGAAAACCCCACATCAAAAATAGAGGATATTTATATGTTTAGCCCTTGTGTAATCATTAGGTCCAATTATGGCCAAATTTATGTGTAGGGTCATTGATATGTTGAGTGAAGTCCATTGAGTTTAATAATTCTAAACAACTTGATTATCTACATGCAAGTTAAAATCACCTGAGATAACAACTATGTCATAGGTAGTATAAATAATTGACAAAAATTCAGAGAAATCTGTTAAAAATGAATGACATGTCCTAGGCAGTCTATAAATTGCAACTACCAGCAAAGACATGTCAGTAGTATTGCATGATATTCAAAATAATTTAAATCACCAACAGAAGTAGACTTATCATTTAAAAATTCTTCAGAAATGGAGGATGTGCCCCAAACTTTCTTCCCTGTTGTCATTAAGTGACAGAGAGACATAGCTAGGGGGAGTGGCTACAATAAGAGCAGCAGAAGAATTCGACCATGTTCCAGTTAAAAACAAAGCATCCAGATTGTGATCCTAAAAAAACAATATGAGATAGCATACTTGATCCTCCAAAAATTTGGTGTAAACCATCCTTTTTGAAGAAAACCAGGTCTCTCCCAAAATGTATCAAATCAATTGTCAAGGAACATAAAACCTTCATTGGCACAGTGAGACTTCAGCCAGATATTGAAGTTAAAAACCTACTGAAGCAATTCATGCCTTTCCAGTAGCAGGATATAAGACCATAGATTATAATATTTTTCCCCATTTCCCTAAGAGTTTTTATAAGGGTTGTAAAATTCTCTCTGAGTGCTGTCCCCTCTTTGTGGTATATCATTTGAGCCGACATGAATGATGGTTTTATCATGGGTGTAGTTAGTTAATATGTCAGACAAGCATGTGTTTACATCCAATACACGGGCATCAGGGTAAAAGTAAATTTCTGAGGACCCATGTGTCAATTGGTGAACATAAATGTCTTACCAACTGTCACGTATCCCCAGGAATGTTTAGAGACAGGCGCGAAGGTTGCAAGAATAACTTAAATTTATTAAACAGAATACTTAGTTATAAAACAAAACTGCCACGAGGGGCTAAACGATAGAGATACACAGGAACATAGTAGACACCGGAACAGGACACCCAACAGGATACATTGACCAACAAAAGACAAGACCAAACACTCAACTTAAATACACTTACTAACGAAGACAATGGGCAACACCTGGGCAAGGAAATTACCTCAGAGATCTATAGGACAACAGAAACATGTGACAAGACATGGGAGGTACTAACAATGACATCACAAACTCAAATCAATGACATGCAATATACAACAGAGGCACAAGAGGGAGGCCAACACCACACAAAGGGAGGGAACCTGAACACTAACATGGGACATACACACAGGGCAGTACACCTAAAGACACATGAGGTAATAATCTAACAAACAAAACCACCGTATACACACTGAATGGAAACAAGGACACAAAACAGAAGAAACAAAACGAAAGGGAGTCCATTAAAAGGCTCTGCATCGCAGCCCTCCCTGGGCTGGATGTGACACCAACAAGCTCCTAAGAAGTGTTGTTGTAGTTGAATCAACTGGGCATTGGGAAGGTGGTCATCGTGGAGGGGTGGTAAGTGGCTGGAAACTGTTCTAAATACACCAC
This sequence comes from Umbra pygmaea, assembly GCA_016801145.1. Lineage (NCBI taxonomy): Eukaryota > Metazoa > Chordata > Actinopteri > Esociformes > Umbridae > Umbra > Umbra pygmaea. The sequence goes on from JACXGM010019694.1 coordinate 13,755, forward strand.
ACCTGCTCTGACGGAGGGGGGAGCATCCTATTTGTGTTGCTCTAAGTTTGATAATCCTTTCTTTCAGATTGCAAATCTCTTTGCAACAGAGAAAAGTCACAAGAAAATCACCTTCTTTGACTAAAATAAACATACTGCAGTTTTCGCATTTCATGTCTCTAACAGAGTCCAGGTTATCAATGTGATTTTCCACGTCAATGTCCATCCAGAATTAGATAATGTTCTTTGTTTCTGATTCCAAGTAATAGCCAAGTCTTTCTATCACACAGTTTCAATCGAGCAATCAAGGCAATGCCATTGTTTGAAAGATGTAATGTGCTTCACGCTCAGTAACAGGTTGTGCCACTATGCAGGGACATCTAACTTTTCCAGGAAAGGGGTCATAAGCGTCCCAAATCACTGAAGGAAATTTGTCCCACCCTTTTGACCACACAACTGCTGTACCTCAGTGGCTTCGATTGCACTCTGCCTACTTCAAACGTATAAAAAGTGAACATAAATCAAATGGAATGTTAGGAGTATTTTTATTTGCAATCCAGTAATTCAATAATTAGCATCCAGGTGTTCACCAAATGTAAGCTTTATCTCACCTCCAGTGTACTAGGGATGGCCAAATGAACCTTCATTGCTGTTCTTCTAGCAGAAGGATATAATGCTTGCAGCACTAACTCAGATTTTCCTTTTCAAAATAAATGCCACATTGAACTTTTACACGTTGAAAGACATTCCAACAATGGCATTTATTTTGAAAAAGAAAATCTGAGTTAGTACTGCGAGCAGAAATGCTCTCAAGTCTTCAAGCTAGAGTCCAAGTCAAGTCTCTCATGGTTATAATGAGTGTTGTATCACCAGCTGCGTTCCATCCAGACTGCTTAGAACACCACATATCTGTATTTAAGGAATTCAAAACATGTAATATGTTATTGTGACTCCTTAATCTATTAGAATACAGTATCAGCTTTGATTATTTGTTTGGTATATAATCAGTGTAAACAGGCTATTTTAATATGACAAAAAAGACCATGAATGCTTTACTTTTATGTTAATAACTGTAATAACTGTGCCTTAGCATGGACATACAGTACAGGTCAGACCAAATATTGAGGTACTAAAGAAAAAAAAAACTTGCTTGTCTGTTGCTGAATCATATTGACAGACCTTGCCTCCTATTGTGCAGGCTCTGTATAAGAACAAATACAGAAAATGTTATACCTCACCTTGCCATAAGTAACATTCTCCCAATTAATGCAAACTGCAAAATGTTATTGCTGCAAAACACAAGGTTCTGAGAGAAGAACTAGAAAAATTCTTATAGACCAGTGCAATTTCTTTATGACTGCAGAAGAAGCTTGGCTTCCCTTAAAATGTCAAAAGATTCATGTTCAAATATGTACTGTGTTTACATTTAATTGACAAAAAATGTTTTAGAACACGATCATCTCGAAGACAAGTTCATTCAGAATCAGCTAGATATAGCAGGTCGACTGACTGAATTTCTTTCTCATAAATTCCTATAGCGTCACAGTGCATTTCCCTGTTTAATCCTGGCGTCCATGGACTTCAATGGGGCTGCTTTGAACAGTTTTTTTCAGTGCTTCGAAACGAGATGGATAATTGGATAATTGCTGTGATTATGTTCCGCCCACGAATGCTCAGTGTCTCTGGGGGTGAATGGAGGAGTGGAATGTCCTGGACTCCGGGCTTCTGCATGATGATTGGAGGGTCGGTCGAAAGACTGCATCTCCTTTTGATTGATAGCGATTTTGTACTATAAAAAGTTGCCATAGCTATTCGAGCTCAGTTCCATTGTGGATTTTGCAGGTGTAGTCGAAAGACGAACTGCTGCAACCTATTTCTTGGTGTTTGCTTGGTGAAATTGCTAGCCAATTTTTTAACCATATGACATGAGACCAGAGTTTCCAGAGGAGGCCTTTCCAAGTGTCCTGAAAAGTTTTGGCCATCACTTTGATTTAGGGAGACTGAGGTCTGAACTTCAAGTCCTGTATTCAGATCAGGACTTGCAGGGTAACAGAGGAAAACTGTGTGATTACTTGGTGTTTCTCAAAGACGTGGAGTTGGACAATGCAATGGCTCAGCTTTACAAACTGTTCTCATTAGTGGCAAAAATTTGAGGTACATCTGCAGGTGTAGAAAGGAGCTTCTCCTGTTTAAAGCGGCTCAAGTCCTACACCCGTAACACAATGTGCCAAGGCTGTTTAAGCAGCCTAGCTCTGCTGGATATTTGAAAGGACACTGGTCAAGTCATTGGAAAAGACGCCTAGTTTGTACAACAGGGTAACAAAGCATTTTCTTTTAAAAGGTGAAGGTACTTTATTGTCACACGTAGCAAAATCCATTGTCTGCATTTAACCCATCCCTCAAGGGAGCAGTGGGCAGTCAATTACAGCACCCAGGGACCTCACAGAAATGCCCGGGATGAGCGGGGTTCGAACACAGAACCTTCTTGCTGGGAGGCCACCATGCCTGCAAGCAGAAGAGGCACTAAAGGACCAAAAGAGTTGGGGCAAGATTTGTGACATATCGGGGCCTTTTTTGGGGATCAGTCTGAAGTTTCCCTGAACTTGTGATGTAAATGTCTGTGTCCTAATTGAATGCTTTGTTAATGAAAGATAACTGTTATCATTCACATACATTTGAGTATCTTAGTCGACATCTATCCAGATGGACAGGTCATGTAACAATTATAGTAACAGTACATGCCTTGTCTAATGGCATTTGTGCTATAGATTTATGATTCCATATTTTTTCTCTTTGGGTCATGTGAATCAAAAACATGTTCAAACTACTACAAACCTTAGTCATAATTCTAAATCATAAAAGCCAAAAACAGTAACTGCAAAAATAATACTAGTTTAAAATAACAGAGCAAATAATATGTATAAAATAAAATATGTAAAATACCGATTTTAGCTCTATATGGTAAGCAGTACACTTAAAAATAAACCAACATACAAAGACAAAGACATGATTAATGTAGAAACATTTGCTTAGTAGTGGTTTGTTTATTTGATTGTATGATGTTTTGACTTTAAAGCTTCTAATCTGTCCTCCCCTCCCTGATCTGGCTAAGAGGTTGAGGAAATGTCCACTGTTGTCACAGTTTGTGGTGGTGTTAATGAGAGGAGGACACAAGGATGGTGGTTGGCCAGACGGTTGCTGGATTTTTTGCACAGATCCGGAAAACAGGGCAGGTATATTGCAGGGTACAACCTAGACGCATATACCTTACGAGAGTACTGAGATATAGCTTACGTGCTATTAGCAGCTGCACGGTGCGCTGATAGCTAACACTCAATATACGCCTATACATATAATCCTGTTGATGCACAGGGTAGCGACTGTATGGCATAGAAACACTCCAGCATATGAAGAACGACCTAGGTGAATCACTTTTAACAAAATACCTGTAATCGGTCTGGACCGGCTTCTTATAAACTCCAGCACTTCCCACAACGTACAGAGTACAATAATCCATGCCGCTTCCCTAGTTGAGGTTGCATATATACAAGAACTGAAGTGAAATAACAGGACACGGCTGTTCCCACTATGCAATCAACCAAATCTAGTCAATACAGCTTCACTTGGCCTGACTACGACTTCCTGGCAACCCCAGCTAGGGAAAGGGCGTGGTTACCCCCTAAAGGGAGACACTTCAAAATAAAGGAACACATGAAGGCAAACATAAAAACCATGCCTAGCACAGAACCAAGAATAAACATAGAGAATACACAAACATCATGTATTCTAAAGGAGTCCATGTCTCAGTCTAAGTTCACCCCTGCCATCTTCTGGGCAAGGGTGACAACTGTAGGAGTGGATTGCGTGAAAGTCATGTATTCAATAATTAAAAACTAAACTTAATACAGCACAAAACAATAGATTGGAAATATTCAAGAGGCACAGTTAAAGAAACATTAAACAATTAGTGACAGTGTTACACTCGTGTTTCTTTTTTGTCTAATTCCACACACCTTGCAAGGTTTCTGTCAAAATTGATAACCAAGTGTTTATAACATGATACTTTCATTCCATACATCAGATTCTATTGAATTACTTCAATATGTATTGCACTGTTCTTAATAACTATATTCTACCAGTTTCTATCAGTAGGTGTCACCATGTAATTACACCACAATGGCTGTCTGCAAAAGACTGTTTTGTTGGCGGTTCAATTCATTAGCTACATATCCTGGCGCAGTAGTCGTCATCCATCTGGTTCGACAAAAGTAGTTATATATAGCCTACAACTCATCTTTCCTGTGGCAAGCAAACATATAATCAGTCAGTGCAGGGCAGCTGACGGGGGACAACCGGGGGTGTTGTCCCGGGCCCAGTCCTGAGGGGGCCCGGGGGCCCCTAAATGTGGAGTTTGTCCCGGGCCCACAGATTCCTGTCAGCAGCCCTGAGTCAGTGAGCTTAAAATAGTACAGTACACATAGCTAGGCATTGTAGTTTTGGGTTTTCTGTACTCTCTCTTTAAGTTGTGTGTGTGCACCGCTCCCCTGCTTGGCTAGAGCTATGATGGGTCTTAGCTCAGGTTATAGAGCTATGATGGGTCTTAGCTCAGGTTATAGAGTTATGATGGGTC
>JACXGM010019695.1:0-18262 GCA_016801145.1 Umbra pygmaea
AACACCATGTAGGTTAGAAAGTGTAATAACACACTGTAGGTTAGAAAGTGTTATAACACCATGTAGGTTAGAAAGTGTAATAACACACTGTAGGTTAGAAAGTGTTATAACACCATGTAGGTTAGAAAGTGTAATAACACACTGTAGGTTAGAAAGTGTTATAACACCATGTAGGTTAGAAAGTGTAATAACACCATGTAGGTTAGAAAGTGTAATAATACACTGTAGGTTAGAAAGTGTAATAACACACTGTAGGTTAGAAAGTGTAATAACACACTGTAGGTTAGAAAGTGAAATAACACACTGTAGGTTAGAAAGTGTTATAACACTGTCTGGATTATAAAGTGTGAACACCAATTAGGTTAGTGTTATAACACCATGTGGGTTAGAAAGTGTTGTAACACCATGTAAGTTAGAAAGTGTTAAAACGTTCTGTGGGTTAGAATGTGTCCATGTAGGATAGAAAGTGTTATAACCTTGCGGGTTGAACATTATTTTAACACCATGTAGGTTAGATAGTGTTATAACACCATTTGATTTAGAAATCACCATGTTAAGACAATGAGTTAGTGTTATAACATCATGTGGGTTAGAAAGTGTTATAACATAATGTGGGTTAGAATGTGTGTCACCAGAGAGAGTGAGAGAGTGAGAGAGTGAGAGAGTGAGAGAGTGAGAGAGTGAGAGAGTGAGAGAGTGAGAGAGAGATCAGTGCACAGCAAGAATCATAGTCCAGTGCATCAGACAGGCTAAAGGCCCACAGAATACAGCCCTCTGTACGGGGTGTACTGACCGGTGCCCTGTGTGGTTCCTAATAGAAGTGAAGCGGGATTACACTGTAGCTTCTATGGTGCCTGGTCACCTAAATTTTAAAACAGGAACTAATGGTGTCAAGAGAAGAGCAGAATCACCACATGTGTGTCAGTGATTTTAGTTCCTTTAATAAACTACAGAAAGGAAACTTTTGAAAAATACTGGCAAGTCAATGGTTTTTTTACAGCCGGCATCATTAACATAAATATATGATTGACTCTCCTGGATGAATTTGGAGGGGCTTAACCAAGACAAGCCATTTTGTTTTGTGATCAGAACATCTGCTAGACATCAGATGCCCGATAATGTATTTTATTTTTGTTTGAATGTTATTTCAGAGGAGCCGGTGACGAAAAAAGCAATGATGATGGTATGTGTTTGGAAAATAGTTTTTCTCTCAAGTGTATGTTGAATATCTCGGACACTTGGTAAGGTTAGGACAGGGCACATATTTGGGGTGGCGTTAGTAAGGAGGTGCCTGAATGCACAGTTTAGGTCCCTGTCAATCAGCCAGACAGAGTGCTAATCTGCCGTTTGTTTAGTTTCCTCGGGTCCTATGTCAACGGGGCCCAATATGGCAGGAGGAATTAGGAAAAATGGCCCGTGTTTTTGTCATGTAAAACGATGCGAGAAAATCTAATTGGGTGGGGGAGAGAGAACGATGTCTCCTTTGTTTAAGGGCCTTCCGCAGTCACTTTGCAGGCCCCATTGTGAACGGACCACAATAGCATTAATTTGTGCTCCTGGCCCTGGCTGGTCCTTTCTGTGGCTCGCTGTGCAGTCAGCTCCTGTCCGTTCCACTCTGTCTCCACGCTTCACCTCCACGCTCCAGCAGCACTGGGGAGGGGGCATGGAGAGAGACCCCACCAACACCATCCATTACCAACACCACACGTCCAACACCACCATTACAACAACACCAACACAATCAACACCAACACCATCCATTACAACACCATCAACACCAACACTTCCAACACCACCATTAACCATTATAACAACACCAAGACAATCAACATTAACACTATCCATTACCAACACCATCAACACCAACACTTCCAACACCACCATTAACCATTATAACAACACCATCAACACCAACACCATTCATCACAACACCATCCCAAAACTACCAACACCAACCATTATCCAAACACCAACACCAACCATTACCAACACTACCACCAACATCACACCCGTCCTGTAATGTTTTCTTAATCCAGACCATTAAAAAATTTAAGAAGAAAAGGCAAATTGTCACCAATCTTTGTCTGCTCTCTATTTCCCGCCTCCAGAAGAGTATCTTTATATTTCCTGGTGCACGTTATCTGATTTCAACTATTCAGTTATTTAATGAGAAATTATTGGAACTGACTGCTCAGTAAGTTAACAGCCAGTACTTGCCATGAGGGGCAGTCAAATGCACGATGGAAGATTTGTCTTGATCAAAAAGAAAATACTGTTAATTCCTAACGTCATGATATTTCTGTTCAGAGTGACTCATTTGATTTAAAGATTGCTTGTAGATTACTAGACTAACTAGAGTTAGTACTGCCAATATAATATATTAGTAAACATAGTTCCATATAGTTTTTCTTAACTGCAGTGCCCTGATTTTCAGTCTGTAGAGGACAACTGTGTTTCAGAATGTACTGTAGTAAACCCAAGCTCTTGAGCCACATTGTACCTGGATGTCAACAGCCATTACACCCCTGCACACCGACTCTTCATCCATCCATCCACCAATGAAAGCCATCTTTAGATTAGCATGCGAGACTCACTAGAAAGACGTGCACTTAACACTTATGAGATCCAGTCATAGAAATCTTACATGATGGGCGGGCGTCTCCTTTTAAAATGTTTCTTATTTTGGCATTAAAATTGTCTAATGCACTCAGAAAATGGAATAGGAGGGAAGAAGCTTTGTTAAGGACTGAAAACACAAATATTAATGTTGAAATACGTATGTGTAAGTGTACATTTAGTTGTGTGTATTATGATTTAATGAAAGCCTTTTGCATAGACCTGGAGGCTGGAAAACATGTAAGCTTGTTGAGTGGCAGCATCCAGGCTGCACTTTAGCCCCTCCCCCACCCCTGTCCATGTGCAAATTGAATAACGACTAACCTGGTCATATTTAGTGCTCTATTAATGGCCCTGTGCCTTGTGAATGTGTAATCATGCGTGATAAAACCGGGCCAAAGTTACTAAGCTACGAGCAATCTTGTGTGCATTACAGTGTCCTTTTTTTGTTGCAAAGGTCATTCATAACTTGGTCGCGCCGTTGATGTACAGTGAGAGATATTGATTGATTAATGCATAAAGTGCTCAGAATCCATTTGGCTCTGTGAAAGAGAATGGCAGAGAAGACTTGCACACTCTCACTCTCTCTCTCTCTCTCTCTCTCTCTCTCTCTCACTCTCTCTCTCTCTAACTCTATATTTTCACCTCTCCCCTCATTGTTCGAAGGGCATCATTTTTCGCTGGCTAAGTTTAAGGGACAAAAGCCCCTGTTTCTGCCAAGTAATGCATTCAAAGGAACATTGATTCTCATCAGTGTCAGTTGAATTAATCTCAAAAGCTTGACAAGAAGTTGCTCTTCTATTAGCCTCTCCTCCTCTCTCTTCTTCTACCTCCAGAAGAATGTGTAGCATTCAGGAGAGCCCGTCAGCCGGCCACCCCATCTCTAAGAACACTCACTTTTTTCTCTGAGTACAGAAAAGTCTCTTCCAAAGTTACCTAATTTAGCCGGAGGGTTGCAGCCACAGTCTTTCTCACTCCATCTCAGTTTCTCAGTGCTAAATCCTTACGCTGGTCATTAAGTCTTCCATTAATTTGCTGTGTCCCAGTCAGTGGTCTTGAGTGGTTAATATTGGTATGTAACAGGGTGTATTTTGCAGGGTTTAACCCTGCCACTGTTGTCTCCATTGTCTGTGTCTAGAGTGATTCTCTGAGGACATGGATATGCTTCCCTCCGATCTCTGCGTGCCTCCTTAGCAGGTTTTTAAGAGCTTTTGAGGGCAGAGTCAAGAGGTCAGTACCTTAGCACTCCGTGACTAGGATGTGCAGACCTTTATCACCCAGGTCCCCGGCGGGGAGCCCTGTGAAAGGGGCCTAAGAGCTGGCCGTTCCCCTAGAAACGTGGGCCGCATTAGGGATTCATAACAGTGTGCCATCCTTTGCACCTTTCATCTTCACAGGATGCTTCTCCCTTAGGATCTTTTATCTTTGTGCTGATGGCTACAGCTGATAATGGAGATGCCGAGAAGTCCAAGAAGTAACAACAACTTCATCACCAATCATCCTCCTATAGTGGGACAGTACACACATCCATCTGCCCTGTACAGATGAGTAGGCTATGCTAAGTAACCTGTAAGATTGTCACATTATTTCTATTCTTGAGTAAATACTACACAGCGTTGTGAATGTTATGTGCTGTGGCATGCCGTGTTGCTAATGTTTTGTGGCTTGACCACAACGGCAGCAACCGCTACCATGGGAGAACTTGTGTCAGCTGACTAAGTAAGGAATATGTGTACTTCAATCTAATTATCGTATGGCTTTATATCCAAGAATGTTGTCTGGCCATGCAAAACAGCAATATAAGATCAGCCATCACCGTCTCTATGCGGAGGTATGGAGAAATATTTGAATTACCCTGCTAATGCGTTGGTGAAATTGCATTAATACCCCTCTGTGTTATCACAAGCAAAAATCCATCTGGGAAAATAACGCTTGCTTTTGGGGAGGAAAACACAATCGCATAATGGTATAGTAATTCATGCAGGCCAATGTTTTTCAAATGTTATAGTAATTATGAGAAATACTCACGCTCTCCCTTACATAGCCACTGCCAAGCAAATCTCATTTCCAAGCCGAAGCGAGGAAGGAACACACTGAATAATCATTGTGTTTAATGCTCTAGTCATAATCCCAGGTTTTATGATGGTTTTCTAATGATTTTCTAATGATGTTAAATATTAGTCGAGAGTACAGCCATAATTTGAATGCAGATGTCGTTTTTTCATCAGCACACCCGATGCACAACTCCAATGAGTATTGTGTTGGGTATGAGATTTAAGGGCCATCCTTTTTGGTGTTTTATTTTGCCGTCTGCCTGTCCATCACAAACCCTCATTGTGGTGCTTTTGAATCCCGCGTCCTTACTCACACTACCCAAGTGGGAACACGATTAGGTGCACGGGCCACTTCATTCAAAGCCACTGTCCTTCCACCACAGTCATTCGTAACAAAAATGCTGGAGAAGCCCCAGCTGAGAAAATACTCCAGTGGACTCCTGGGAATAAAAAAAATTAAAATACACAGCGAGAAAAGGTAGAGGAGAAAATGGAGGTTGCATGACAGAGAGAGCAGAAGGGGGAACATGTTTCCAATGGCTATCAAACGATACAGCAAGCTCAGTCCCTGGTGAGTGACAATGTAGAGCAAAATATGTATTGGAGACAAAGCTTTGTCTCCTTCCTGGGCCTCTTCAATGAATTACACCGCCCCCCCTAGCTTTTTAATTAAATGGCTGCAGCTCCATCTCTCTATCCAGAGCTCCTATTACAGAGGGTAGATAAGGGATTGCTATCTGTAGCATGTTAAGAAAGGCTGCTGGGCAGCCAAGCCTCATGAAATTTGTCACAAGATCTCATTTTCCTCATTGCCAGACGTGATGCTTATAATTGATGTGGAGGCAGTAGTAATTTATTGGCCGTCTGCAATTATCATACCCTACAAGCAGGGGGGTGGGACTTTAATTTAGATTGGGGCGGGGTGTGTATGGGGGGGTCGAGGTTGTGGCATTAATGTAAGAAGCAGATTTTTTTTATGTTAGTGTGTGTCCAGCCACCACTTCAGGATGCAAATAGATGGTGGGCCTCGAATCATAAACAATAAGTGGCCTCTGCTGCCTGTTAGGAACTGATGAGCCCCGCCTGTCACCACACCAGCTGGACTTTCACACACAGCCGGGGGGTCATGAGGTTGTAGGGGGGGGGCAAAGGCATAAGGGGCCTGCATTGTGTCCACTTGCCTCTCTCCCAAGTTCACAATTACTTAGTCTCCTGATCAGCACATTAATTTTTTTGTGTTGGTAGAATGATGATCATACAATAGCTGATTGTTCAAAATGGAGTCATTTGAATACTGAAGACTATCAGAGACGCCATCAGGGTGAAATGCAATCAAGCATTTATTATTATATTTTTAATCAAATTGTGAATTTATTTACCTCATTACTTTTCGCTGGCAGATTCAGACAAATATAGTGAGACGTTGTGTACCCAGAGGGGGATTTGTCAGTACAATCTGAAATAACTTGAGAAATCAATCATTGGCTTTTGGAAGCCTTTTCTTGTTTAAAGGCACGTCGGAGCTGTGTTCAAATTTTAAACCACCTCCCAAGTTAATTAATTCTCTTCTACTGGTCATAACGTTAAACATTGAGTAAATAAATCTTCAGATTGCCAATGCGGCCTGGCGAGCCGCTGCATTAAAAAAGTGCAGTCATTAACACAGAAATATCATTAGTGATATGAAGGCAGCACTTTAAAAATGGAGCAGCTCGTCTATATGTGGGTCACGTGACCCACCTGGGCTGAGGACGGAGTGCTACAGTAGGTGTTGGACTCTAGTCAACAGCACCTCAGTGTCCAGTTTCTCCCTTGGTGTGCATCAGTCTGTCTCGCTATGAACTCACTGTCTCTAGTAACCCATGTTCATGTATGCAGTGTATTCACTTTGCGCGTAAGAACATGGTAATCTCGACAGAACGAGCAAGTGGATAAAGTTCCCATTGAAATGAATGCAATTAAGTGACAGGTTCGCTGCTTGTATTTCTCAGACGATGCACTCTTTTTATTGTCGTTGTGTTGCATGATACAACCGTGGGAAGAATGTCAACTACACTCCTTCAGTTTTTACTCTTTGATGTGCAAATGCCCGTGTAGAATATAATCAGCACGCCGCTTTCCCTGTTGAACTGCAGTGAATAAGCTGGTGTGCGAAGAACGTCGTCACGCCAGCGTCCTCCGACCAACGCCGCGGTGCGGATGATGAAGGCTGTCACTGGTGCACACTACGGAGCATGCTCAGTGTGTTCGGAACCTGTTAGTTTTCTCTACCTGCAGCCTGTTGTGCTGTTGCCAAATGAGACTCTGAAATCAAGAAGCCAGTGGGAGACACACTCCCCCTTTAATAATCAAACATGTTTACTCTTCAGGGAGTCATCTGGAGAGTTTTCTTAAATGCCCCTCTAAGCAAGCAGTGTCTTTAATATCCCAGCCAGCCAGGCAGACAGGCCGAGCAGCCGTTCCTGTAATATCTAGGATGTGAATCACACAGGAGAGATTTGAGATGGAAGCAATAGATGAACACCAGGGATGTGGGGGGGGGGCTTCATGCTATTATCTTTATGGCATAGCAAAACATGCTTCAGGCAATCAGCATGAAATTGTTAATTGCTCAGCCCACTTGTGCACTGCTCTGGGGACAGGGAACGAGAGGGCCTTCAGGAAGACACGGAACCAGCGAGTGTGGGGCGCCCAACTAACTGCCTGCACGTCTGCTCTCTTAGGACTCAGCAATAACTCTGTCCAACAAACACCCACTCCCCTCGCTGACCTTCATAGCACTCAAAAAAATGGAAGCATAGTTACCAGAGACGCTTTAATGCTTGTTCGGCCCAGAAACAGGTTTCAGTCAAACAGTTAAATGCAAATGTATCTACTCATCGCATTAATATACAGTACTACGTTTATTCCTCGGTGATTCACTGTTGACAAATTTCACAGTAGGTTACGGCAAGGTTTAAAAGACGGTTGCAACATGTTTTTCACTATGGTGGGGGCATTTAGGATACTGGTCATGCCTGAGAAAGCTCTAGAACACAATGAGATTTGAGGGGAGGGGAGAGGGATGATTGTGCCCCTTGACACCGTGCGCAGTGTTCAGAGTTCAGGAGTAGCACGACGTGGACCCCAGCTCACGGCTGAGTGCTCGCACTTTAGAGGAGATTCAGGCGGTTTGGATGAAGACCTTTCGAAGACCTTCATTCCTAATCCACCCCAGCTGACCCACTTCTTGTCAGAACCTGTTATTTGGAGAGAGACTGAGAAAAGGCATGGTTACATCCTGTTCCTACGTGGCTGCTAGGTAGACTAATGGTTAGGGTGTCTGACTGGTGTCCAGAAGGCCACTGGTTCAATCCCCAGCCACCAAGGTGGAAGCTTTGTCGTTCTGTCCGTTAGCAACACGGTTAACCCTAACGGCTCCCAGCTTGTTGCTGCAAATAAGAATTAGTTCTTAGTCAACTTGCCTGGTTCAATAACAGTACATAAAAAAAATGTATGCACGCTGATGATCTTAGGCTTGGAGGAGGATGAGCTCTCACAAGGTGTTGTCTTCAAACGAGATTTCTTCGAGCGAGACATCCTCGCTGGGCGATATCCCCTTCAGAGCAGCCACTTTCTTCCAGAATGATCTGTTATTAAGCAAATGAAGTGCTGCGGGCCCAACGTTAAATCCCTTCACTTTGTCATGGTGTGCTTTCAGTTATCACGCCTTGCTCCCTCATTCATCGCTCATGTTCGCCCCCACGTTTTACTGGGCGACGCTACACTGGCACAGTAGTGTTTAAAGTCGGCCATCCCTTTGGAAAAGCTGTGACATAGAAGAGGATTCTAAGTGCTAATCAATGAGTCTTAAAAAGCTGCATTGATCTCAATTAAAAAAGGAAGTTTGAAACGAAACAGGCGGTTTAGCCAGTCAGAGCAGAGTTAAAGAACAGGAGCTGAATGCAGTTAGCTGTGATCTGCCTAAGCGTCAGGGGACGAGTGTCTGAGATGTGCCACTTGCCATAATGTGTGACAGGAAATCCTTTGGAACTCCCTCAGCTGTCTAGTAAGAATGTGAGTAGCCTGTGTGTAGCAGATCTTCCTGTAGCGTTTCCTATTTTGAGAATCTGTTTTCAACCACCGACATCTTGTAGCTTGTTGTTGATTACTTTTTACTCATCCAGCTGAAATACTGGTGGCTTCCCTCTTTTCCGGCCCATGCCTTCACACCTTCCGTTAAACGTCCACATCACAATTTAAGCAAAATAAAGTGGTATTCTTTCCCAATCCTCATCGGCGTGGGCCTTTTGTGTTGTCCATCCTGAGACATGAGGAGGGCGAGGGGGAATGGCAGCTGCTAGGCAGGAATTGATTGCATTAATTGATATGCCAATATGTAAGCTTGTTACATCCACCGTTGCTTAGGATGATGGCTAACAAGTCCTGCTGATCAATGGAACCAATGAAGGCTTCATCCATTAATGAGCATTGTGGTGATTAATGTTATCCCTAAACCAATTAGTGAAGGCAGTGCAAGCTACTGGTAACACAGCCTGTGGTCCTTCCACCTGTCTGTAATTCTGTACCTCTGATGCTGTTTGACTAGATACATACTCTGTATTCAGTTGACGCATTGTGGTTCGTTTTGATTTGTGTCTCCCCATACCTAGCTGTTCTCGTAACTCTTAAGCTCCGTTCCGGTGTTTCGACCTCTGTCGTTTATGTAGTACGACTTCCTTTGACACTGACAACTGGCTCCGTGCAGTCATTGTTGTCTGATGATGACGTTTCCTATCTTACCCAGAAGGCAGGCAGCATTGCTAGGATAGGCAGGGTTCATGCAGTCAGAGTTCTTTAGCATGCCTTCCCCGGTCAGCCAAGCTGTGAACGCCAGCCTTTTTTAAACAGCTGGAAAGGAGCGAGAGGCTGAGCGAAGCGACATGACCAAGCACTCAATAAAATGGCCTCTGATAGACATGCAGTCTGTACAGGAAATACAACACGCTTATCAATCAATACTATTGTTTTCACTTTGAAGAGCACAACTATTCCTGCCTGGAATCCATTACCTCACTTATCAGAGAACGCTGCTTCAACAGAGGACATGTTCTTTCTTTCTATCTCTCTCGCTCTCTCTTTTTCTCTTTCTTTTTGTCCTTTGTTCTTCTCTCACATTGTTGACTGATATGAAGAAAGTACTTATTTCCTCATTTCAAAGTATTGTTATTACGTTAGGAACATATATTAAAGATAAGGTGACACTTGGTAAATCTAATTGAAGACTTGGAGTCTGAGTTTGGAAACAAAAGAAAGCGAGGAAAGATAAATGATTGTAATCGTACTTGGTCAGCTCTGGTCTCGTAGTAGCTGAGTGAATACGAGTTTTTACTGAGTGCTAGCGTGGTGACTGTAATTGTTTTTCATAAATTATGAAGGAAGGCCTTAAATATGCATTTGTTTGCTATTGCAAGGCCTATCAGGAGTTGTATGATATGCGTTAAATGTGTGATCTTGCATGGTTAAGTAATGTCAGGGGAGTCTTGAGTCCTGCTCTCTGTCACCAAGCAGCGCCTGAAAGCTGATATGAACCTGTAAAACAGAGGAGATACTGAGGAAATCTACCCTGCTCCTGAAATGAGCCAACCTTCTGAACACTTAACAAAGACACAATCATGGAACTAAAGTGACAATGATGAGTTATTCATTTGGACACGATCTTTACACCAGAATCCAGTTGGTTTAGTGTGTGTGGAGAAAGGCCCGTATGTCTTTCCTCCTGTTAGGCTGAGCGATAATAGGTGCTTACAGCAGGGCAGGCTAAATAAACAGTAAGTAAGTTGTCTTGGGTAGAGGAACATCAATGGAACTGCAACTTGCTGAAGCCTTTGCTCTGAATGGTTCTGTATTGACCCCTTTAGAACCCCCCTGAGAATTCCCTAATTGAAAATTAATATTGAATCAATGCTGTGGGCCATTTGCATATTGATTATAAGCATTCAGGAAGGCACCAAGTATGTGTGGGATCAATAGGAGCTTCTGCAGCCGACCGGAATACTACATCACACGGCAGCTGCCTGCTCCGGAGGTTAATGACTGCCGCTTGGTAAGGAGCTCCTGTCAGGTAGAATCCAGCCGCAGGGGTCTCCCTGCCAAACACAACCCTGGCAGCAGGAGGGGTGGAGGGTAGCGTGGGAGGAAAGAGGGGGCCTGGGAACCGCTACCGTGTCTGGAGGTAAGACAGAGTTAAATCTGCTCTTGTATTCAAGCCTAAACCGACTGAGGCTACTGCTAGGATGGTAAAGCATGGCTGTGTTTCAGGAGACACGCAGTCAGTCTGTTGTTGTCCATGCTGCTACTGTATGTGCTTTATGCAGGGGTCATTTGACTGTTCTGACTGACAGTATATAAACATGAAGCTTACAACTATTTAAGGAAACAGTGCACTGACTGGCCGTGCATATTTTTGTCCCTTAAGGAAGGTGTATTTCAACATCTAATACAATTTCATTTTGCTCAAATTCTGTAAGTTCCACTTTAATTAGAACTGAAGAGGATGTCTGTTAATTAATACCATCTTGTTTGTAGACTGAGGAGAATGTAATTTAGGCAAAAACATGTTATTACATAATTTAGGAATCTACATAACCAAATGGGCCTGGTCTGAGAAAACCTGGATTTTATTTGGATAATACTTGCTTGGTCATGGATTAGTGGAACCTCCTGGGACCCAGTTCAGTTTATCCCCTGGCTTTATGTGAGGTTGAAGACCATAAAGGCAATACCCTATGACTCTGAGACAGCAGGTATTATAGAAGTTTTGGTTAGACATTTTCTCTAATAGATATTCTACCAAGATTGGCCAACAAAAACAGCATACATTCCTCCTCCTGAAATGATTATGATGAGCAGGAAATATTTCCGTTATTACCATAAAGGTTTAGTTGCCATTGGATTTTTAGGTGCTGTTAGTTTGGGGACTAAGCAGCCGACTAGAGGAGTCTTTCTATTTCAGATAAGTTAAGAGGTTAATAAATAGACAATACCAGCGTCAGCTATTTGTGTCCTTGCAATGAACTCTGTCTATTTCAGAGCAGCAGTAGACTTTCACTACGGTGCGTCTTCATGTGTGAAAGAGCCAGGGGACAGGAAAGGACGGAGATGTTGAGGAATCAGAGAGAAGTTGGACTTTCTCCATCACTTGAAGACTGCGAAAACAATAATAGGTAGATCAAACGGGCCCTTTTTAATTTGAGATGGAACTCTCACAGCATTACAAGCCCAAGGAGAAGCTGAATCCACCACTGTAAGGCACAGATTAAAATTGAACACATGCATTCCTCTCCCTAACTCCCTGTAATGGCTTCCACATGTTGGAGACGGAGAGATGTAAGAGAAAGACGAGAGGGTCAAACGGGAAGAGAGCGATAAGCACTGTCACAGGGTCTCCACAGGTGTCTTCCTCCTCAAACACGATTGGCCAGTGCTGTGGCGGGTTACGGCCAGTAATGGAGGTGTGCGGACCTGACCGACGCTCTCACCCCACAGGAGACCCAAGGTTGAAGAACACATGAGAGCCGATTGTCCTCCGGTCTTTGAAGGCAGGGCCATGAATTAATGCTGCCTGTTTCCAAACCACCTCCCCACACACACACACACACACACACACACACACACACACACACACACACACACACACACACACACACACACACACATAACCCCTCCACTGGGAGCTGGGGTCTGGGAGCGGAGAACCGAGCGCCCTGCCCAGGGAACCAGCCTGCATCTGATTGCTTCATTATATGCCCTTTCATTGACTTGGCTGCACAGAGCGGATGAACCGAGGCAGTGGACAAGACCACATAATTGGGAGAAATGAATTCTTATCACAGCCTCCTCAGGAGGCTGCTGGCAGGAGCTGTGAGAGGAGAGAAGGGCTGGATGGACAGAACGAAGGGAGAGAGCAGGAGCTGGGCCAAGGCCTTATGGAGCCTGGGTCTGGATTTGGACTGAAGGCACGACCGAACACATTATTTGGTACAGAGGAGGAGCAGCCTAAATGCCCATATCTGTCTTGGGCGGCACACTGCATATTGTTAGTGATCATTTCTCTTGTTAACTGACACACTCTGCCAAACATTCCAGGGGTTGAGGAGAGAATGCTCTGCTAGTTAGCAGTTCCTTCACTGGTCTCCTCATCAGCTATAGCCCAAACGGTGCCTCTGGGATGAATCATTTATGCCCTACCTGCCCCAGCTCTCCTCTGCACTTCAACGAGACCTCCAGCTAATTAAGGAGACAGTTCTTTTGCAGCGGGGACAACAACAACATCAGCCAGAGCGATATGCATACAAAGACCGGGGAAGAAAGGCGAGGGGGAACCTAGCTCAGCGGAGGCCAGCGGTGGACCACAGGACCAATTTAGCGGGGCCGTCCGCGGTCTCAGAGGGACAGGGGGGTTGTTAATCCCTGGCCATGCCTGCAAGAGACAAGGGACTCACGCAACTCTGACCCAGCAGCTTATTTCCATGCCATGTGCACAGTCAGCACTAAATGGAAGAGCAGGAGGGTGTGTGTGTGAGTGGGGGGGGGGGCTGGCTAACCTTTCATTTCACAAATGCTGCTGATGTGATCCTGAGACCATTAGGCTAACAGTTTCCTCTGAAAGTTAGAAAGTAATATTAAATTATGTGGCAGTGCATCCCTCATAATGCTCCCCACACTGCATAAATTAATAAGCCTATTTAGCCGAGTCTGCTGATGGGCCGAATGCTCAGGATCTGTGTGTGCTACTACGCTCCCTCTTCCCTCATACCTGTTCACTCGGCACAAAATGGATGCCGCAAAGCTATTTAATTGGCCTCCATTTCAGTATCCAAGGGCATTGAAAACGGCTCTGTAATAATATCCCCTTTCTCGCACTAGTGATGTTAATAACTGGTACTGTAGCCAGTGTTTTGTACCACATTGTAAAAACCTGTAGCTCTCACAGGTGGTCAACAGTCATTGTTCTGGTTGTGTACTGGAGTCAAGCTGGGCTCAGTGATGGACAGGTCTGTGTGTAAAGGTGAGAGGTGTAATGTGTAGGAGTAAATAATACATGAACAGGGTCAGTTTTTTGGGGTTATTGTAGAGCAGCTGTTCTGTGTTCTGGCCGTGTGATCACTCATTGCCCTGCTTTTTCTTCCGCCTGCCGGGCCGAGGGGCCAAAGATAATTTACAGAGTATCCGCGTGTCACTGAAATTATTGGAAATCCCCTCTTGACCATGTGCTCAGTCAGCAGTTCGGCTCTGCTTTAGCATCCCAGCCTTATGTCACTCCGTTATGACACATGACCAATCACAAAGCTGCTGAATACATGATGACACAGTCTTACATTGCATGAACACAGATCGTCTGGAAAACACCAGTCCTACGGTTGTCTGACAGATAGACTAAGTGATCAAATTAAACTACTGTAAAATGTGTGGGGTTTAGGTCCTCAGATATTTCAGGAGTCTCTTCTGCAGTCTGGCTGCAGTTAAAAGCCAAATATAGAGTACAGGGGAAAATAAGAGTCAGGTGACACGTGACACAAACTTGTGTAGCTGAAACAGCCCTGGACTTTCAGTCAGTTTACATTATAAGGACTTAAAGAGGAAATGCTCCAAGATGAAGAGGCGAGACGAGGTCGGATGGGAGAGCTAAGGAATTGGTTTGGCCAAATTCCTCTTACTTTGACGAGATTATCATCTCAGGGCATTTTCCAGTCTTTCCTCTTCCTCAGATGAGGTTGTGTCCATACAGCAAATTGGCAAACTGATGAGATTGAGATTAGTACAGGCTGATAGGAGATTGGATGGATATACTGTTGAGATTAGATGGATAACTAGATGGACTGATAGCTGAGATGGCGCAGTGTATCCTATCCACTGACTCCCAGTCCCTCTGGTAATTAAGGCTTTAAGGTGTGCGCATAATCAAATAAATAAATAGTGCAGGAATGATGTGATAATGAATTAATACATGACAAGAAGTGAATAAAGAAAGCAGTAGCTAATTGCATGAGATGAGTTTTTTCATTAGCTTTTCGAAAAATCTCATTATATGCATCACAAACTATAATGCCAGATGAAATCCTGCTTTTGAAATATGTAAATTAGCAAACATTGTTGAGTGAAGGAAATCACGAGGGGGTAACAAAACTACTTTTGAATGACAAAATGTCATTTTTCAAATCGGGTTTGAGATCTTGAAACCCCTTTTCCTAATACAACCCAGAGTGAAGTGCCATCCTTGTCTCCAGAGCAACAGCTTCAGTTCCCCACTGTTTTTGTTTACGCTATATAAACTGCATACTGGCCAGGACCCTAGGCCTGCCCCGATACATGCCTGTTGTGTTTAGTCCCAACTGTACCCTGTTACTTTGTGGTACTTTTGCACCCACCAGAAGAACTATATCAGGTCTCACCAAACTGAGTTTCACTTAACCTTGAGATTGTGTGGTAAATATATTTTTGAAATTTGGGTTTAGGACTGGTAAATTGCCTTTCATGAAGTAATTTATATATTTTAGGGGATGATTTCAGAGATGAAGAAATGCATAACTCATTATTAGTACAGAGTAGATGATAGTGACTTTTGCCTCTCATCATAACATTGAACATTACTGACAGCAGGTTTGTTTTGACAGTATATTTTGACATTATGTTTTAGGTACATTTATTTTATGTTTATCAGGTGTTGTGAACACAAAATAAGCAGAGTTGATAAGACCTATCCGTAATAATTGCACTGCTAAACCAAGATGGGTTGATTATGTTGTACATAATTACTGTGGGGAAAAGAGTGTGCCTATTAAGCTGCTTTCTAATGGCAGTAATAGAGAAAGCAATCCAATTACCAATAGTTTGTTTCTCACACTGAAAATAAAGATTTTATTTGTACGGCTAAATGCTAATGGGTTGAGAAGGCCTTGTGAAGTGTGACGTCCTGACTGTGTGTTTTTGGGACTGGTTCTGCCCTGTTCTGCTGCCAGGGAGTCTGATAGCTGCTGAATAATTTATCCAGGCTGCAGCCACGCAGTCACGTAGACCCAGGCCTCTGTCTGGCCTCATCTCTCCCTCTGACGGTCGGACAGTGATTAGGGCAGAGGGGAGGTGAGGGTAAAGAGGGCCAGAGAAGGACCAAAGTACAGTCCCCCTCCCCACCCCTAGCTCATACACCAAGTAACGAACAAGGAGAGATTTATTCTGATCAAAGTGCAGAACTTTTTAATTAAGAAAAGGAGAGGTTAAAAAAAGATAGAAACAAGCACCCGTTTTCCTATTAAGGAGAAATGTCAAGCGCGGTGGCGAAGCGATAGTCTGCCGCGTCCCTTTGTTGTCCCCCTGACATTGCAGGCTAATTTTTCATGGTTATTTGAACTGGAAAATGAAAGAGAGGTTTGCGATTATTTCCTATAAATGACAACACAATCGCATTACGCTTCAGTACAAACACAGAGAGGATATTGCCTTTTCATATTTCATGTGGAAGTAATGGATGGGATATGCAAAGAGGACCAGCGAGAAAGACAAATGGAGAAAGAACGCTCCCCATGTTTGATTAGTATTAGAAAGACACCTGATAGAAGGAGGAAGGAGCAGACTTTTTCTTTCAATAAGTGGTGGAGGTCTTGTGTCTTGTGGATGTTTTAAAGTGCCTCCACAATGTATTCATTGAATTCCTTTAGCGGATTGCTATTAGCAGCCAACTGGGTTTGAATCCTAATGACACGGACCCAGTGTGAGGAGTCGTAGCTGCACCAAGTCAGTCCAGTATCTTCTACAGTAATAAATCGTGTCTACAGAGCTGGGCTCTGTGCTGAACATGTCCACAGGAATCCACTTATGTTAGGTGGAAGTGAGTCAAACAAACAGTATACTCTGTTGTCACACTGTGGACTGACCTGGCTCTGGTTCTGTAAACACTGGATACTGACCCAGCTAAAACACACCTATGTCCAGCCGCATCCTGTTCCCATACCCCACCGCATTCTCCATCCAGTTTCATCTAAGAAATTTAATTCGCATTTGAGGCTTGGTGAACACTAAAAAGCAAACACGTCAATGCTAGCTCCCATATCTTATATTTTGAAATAAAATTGATTAGCCTTATTGGTATTCATAAGCCTGATAAATTCTGTTTTATCTATCTAGGCGTACGCTTTTATAAACAAGCAGCCGTCAGGCCAGTGCTGACCGGATGCTCCCAGCCAGGTCTGGAGAGAGTGCTTCTGGGTAGTATTTATTTATGTTTGTGTACAAGGCTGAAGCCACGTGGCAGTGCACCTGTGAGTTGGACTGTTACCACAGGCCGATGTTGGTGCTACATACATCCAGCCATGGCCCATTGATTTTCTGAGCTAATACCTCCATAGAGCAATCCACAGGCCCATGGAAGCACTACAAAGATATGCAAATGGGCCGTTCAATAAATCGACAGGCGGAGATCTTTTTCAGACGGCCCACTGCACTGGTGTGCCTGTAGTGTCTAAAAAGAGACGTAAACAGATAAGTAGCTGTTAATGGACACACAGACACGTATATGGACACGTACCTGACTGACCGCTGGGCTGTTGTACTGGAGAACCCTCTGTCGATGATAGAATTGCATGTTGAAAAGAGAAAAGAAGCCCCTTAGTAAACTAGGCTATAAACAGAAGTGTATAGACAAATTAGAAAGTTAAGAAGTTAGTTATAGATAACAGTAGATGTAAAGATGGTGTTGTCTTGTATGTCTATGTGGAGAGAGGGAGACTCTGATTCTAAACTGTACTGTACCTGGTAATTAAAGGGAGTTTGTGGCAAACGCCAAACCAATGGGAGAGATTAGCTATGAACAAAAGAGCTGTGACAGTTTCAGGTTATGGGATTTTTATGTCCCTTTTTTGCCAAATGAAAAATCAATAAATTTTTTCCGGGTTATACATATTCAGAGTGCCCGCCATGCTTGCTCCCAGATGGGAGTGGGGAGTAGGGGAGTAGAGGGGCTACCCGCCTGTCACAACTGTACCATCACATTTTCCGACCCACTGGTGAATATTTCAGAGTTGATGTGATTGCTCTTCATGACAGCGCTGATGCTTTTTTCACAGCCCCCCTGTCCCACTCCCCCTGGATGTCAATGGTCTAGAAACAGAAATAGGTGAAGCCATTGTGGTGTGAGCTGAAGGAGGAGGGATCATGCATTAAGGAAGAGGCTGATTTTAAAAGAAAGACAGGGAGGCCTGGAAGATAAGCATAAATGCAGGGTTGGGGGTTAGGGGCTGGGGAGTGAGAGTGGCTGGGTCTAAGCTGTCTTTGTGAAGGACAGATCTCCCCCAGGCATGAAGATGGAGAACACTAGTGAGTCCACTCATGTCCTTGCCTCCTGCACAGGCTTTCAGCCCAGCGCCTGCCGGGGAAAAGAACAGTCTGCATCCTCCTTTGTCCATAATGTGTGTGTATGCAAGGCTGCCATCATACAGGACAGAGTAATGGCCAGTCAGAGCTCCGTGTGTGTGTGTGTGTGTGTGTGTGTGTGTGTGTGTGTGTGTGTGTGTGTGTGTGTGTGTGTGTGTGTGTGTGTGTGTGTGTGTGTGTGTGTG